>JAYDZE010537337.1:0-14988 GCA_034509125.1 Monilaria moniliformis
CAGGAAACGGGAGAATGAGAACTCTGTGCTCTCTAATTTCCCCCTTTCCCGCCAATAAACCCCCTTTTCGCGCAATTCGGACTGCTTGATCGGGTGGATTTCGAGCGGGATCGAAGATGTTTTCAATAGAGAATAGCGGCAGACTTCGTAAGCGAGATCCTCGCGAGGATCGTAGCCGATGAAAATCTTGAATGGCTTACCGCTCACAGTGCCGTTTCTCGATTGTGGATCGGAGTGGTTTGGTGCAATGCCGTTTGAGTGGAGCGGTTCTGCTACGGAATTGGGCATAATTTCTCGGTTGAGAGCTTCCAATCTGCACGAAAATGGAAAAAAGGGAATAAAACCTAGAAATCAATTCAAGGAAATGAGAAGGAATTCGGACAGAGATTGGTGTTTCACCTGGCTAGGAGATATGAGATGGACGAAATGGAGTTGTGTAGAGCTCGATATGGAAGAAAATCGTCAAGATTGGATTTCTTTTTTTGTTTCTCTCTCTTTTGCGGAGAAATGTTATGAGTCAAGTTATTTCTATTTTCTATTTGGATCGCAGATTTTGAGCGCAAATCTAGTAGATTTAGAGAGGAAATATATATGAGAGCGATACTCACCGCAGAGGCGTCGGTGGCCGAAAGCGATTGCGCCATCACACCCATTCTGGGCTTTTATTTTTTTATCTTTAAATTTTATACATGAAAAGTAAATTGGTCTTACAATTTCGGGACCTTTTTTTTTTTTTTTGAGGTAACTCATTTTCTGGTTTATTCACTGCGAATTGAGAAAACACTGCGCCGTAGAGATTGCCGCGGAATTCTTTTGCTTTGTTTTGTACCGAAATTAGTTATTCCATGTTTTTTCAATTTCCAACTAAGGTGATATTTATTGGTCGATTTTTTACGACTTATTCTATGTATCATTTTCATTTTTTTCACATATTTTTTTAATTATTTTTTATTATTTCAATTTTGAACATTTTAATTTAATTTTGTATTTATTGTCAGGAATTTATTACACCATATTAGGATAAATAATTATTTTAAAATTTTTATTATTACTTTTATTAGATAAAAATTGATTGTGAAAGTTGATAAAAAACAACCTCATGATTTTATCCAAAACAAATTCTACGTGGAAAATATGCATAAAATAGAAGTTATAGTTCCAGAGTCTCTAATAAAGAGAGATTATAGCCAAGTAGCCTATGACATATTGGGCTTAGGCCCAATTTGTGTTCCGAGGAGACAGATATGATTAAAGCTCATGATACAAATTATTTTCCCTTCCACTAAAAAATCATTTTAGTATACTCATGAAAAATAAATGTATGATGTTTTCTGTTGAGAAAATGAAAAATTCCCTTGTAGCATTTGCGATTCCGTTAAGTTCCCTTGTAAAGATGTCCTAAAATGCAGCCAAGAGCCGTTGATAACTAGAATAAATTTTAACATATAATTTTAGAAGAGAAGAGCATCAACCTACTAAGCTCGACAAGCAATATCATTTTAATTACTTGACCAGAAATAATTAATAGATCTGAATATCTGATGACTTACATCATTAAAACAATAATACATCAAAAGTGTGTTGCATATAACTAAATTCCTAAGATCTAGAACAGCAAAAAACGCCTCTATATGCACAAGAAACTCTAAACCAAGAGATCGTTTGCCGCCATGCTTCTTAATCAATTTATGCAGCTGTTACCCTTTGAAGATGTTTTAGGTGCTGTCAAAAAAAGAAGATGAAAATTTACATAAATTCCAAATTACAATATACAAATATGCATATATTGTGCTAAAAATAGTATAAATGGAATATAAACAAACATGATTCTCTACCTAATCCAATGGCCTCCGAACTCTTCATCAATCTCACTCTCCTACATGACTCAACAAACATTCTGCGCAAACCAAGAAAAGTATATTAATAAAATTTGAAAAATATATAATTTAGGATATATAAAATCTATATTTTGTTTTATTAGCTGACAGTACAACTTAAATTTCATAATAAAATAAAATAAAATAGGAAATTAAAATACGATGAAAATCAAAATATTCTGAGTTAGATCGACCGATAACTTACTTCCAAGGAACATCTCCAACCAACATCCAATCCCCATCTCTATCCTCATAAGTAGGCACATATTCTGTGCCATTTGCAGAGTCCATGATTTTCCTCTCGTTCATGACATTACCTGAATCCACATAAATTGAAAATTATTATCAACAAAAAATATATTTTCAACCTCAAAAAAAGAAAAAGAAATAAAATCATATAATAGAAAGAAAAAATATGATTTTTTATGTACTTACAAATTGTTAAGCATGTAAACATCTCCTCCAATGCAGCCAAGAGCTGTTGATAACTAGAGTACATTTCAAGATCAACTTTTCTCAAATATGGAGCTCCATCCACAGCTACTTTCACATATTTGCAGGTTTTCATCATGTTTTTTCTGTACGATCTCACTGGTGGCCACCCCACAACTTGTGCCCTACAAATCAACAACATACTTAGCATTTCGAATTATATCATAAGACTAAATCTCGACAAGTATCTTTCACGACGATAAGAGTTAATGAATGTTTAACTTATATCGTATTTTATCTCATATTTCACGTGTAGTAAACCTGCGTAGACGAATAAATAGAGGATCTGGTGTGCGAAATACAATAAAGATTATACTCACTTGGCCGGAGGAGGTGTCGAGACACTAACTTCGTCATGGTTGCAACTTGCACCCAGTTTCAAATCTATTATATCTCCAAACCCGCGCTTGGAGCCGGACTTGGGCGGCGGCTCCGCCGCGTCGCCTCCGCCGGGTAAGCCCAACGTAAGCTCTGTTTTCAGGCAGCCGGGAAATTCCATTTCCGAAAAAATGCTTCCTATTTCCGTTGACATTTTGCAAGGTCTGAATTTGTGGGATTGCAAGAAGAAAAGATTGTGAAAAGATTTGACTCCTTTTTTGCGTGTTATTTTTGTTTTTTGTTTTTCCGTGTTTTTTGAGAGGGGAATGAGAGGAGACTGAAATATAAAGAGGAGGAAACAAGACGTCAGCGTTTGGGTAGACGACGGACCACTGAGTGCTCGACGCGTGTCAGATGATGAGCGATTTTGATTTCCAAGTCGATTTGTTCATTTGTTGTGATGGTAAGCGTGTGGGTGTGCGTGTTTTGTGATTTTGAGTGCCTTCCGACATCTGGGTCTACCATGTACGATTTTGTCTTTTTATGGGCCCCTCTTATTCTGTAGCATCGCTGTAGCTGCTCTACCCAAATGTTTATAATTTGCTGATTCTAAAAATCGTATATCAAGAAAATAGCTAAATAAAATTCTTTTTTATTTTTACTCATTGCATGAAAATCAAATAATTAAAATTTTGCATTGAGAACAAGAATAATTAGCAAGTTTCATATAATTTTTCTATAGCAGTTTAAAATATGACATTTATTTGAGAGCAAATTTTATTTTTAAATAGTTTATATTTGCGGACGGAGAGAATAATTGGTAAAAGTAAAGCATCACTCTCAAGTATACAATTTCCTTTGTCCATGAGATTAAAATTCATCTTGGAAAATAAGATAAATACGACCAAATGTTTGTAATTTTCTTACTTTAACAATATTTTAACTTTATAATAATTGGATGCAGTATAGTGACCACCAATATTATATGTGAAATTTTAAAAATTGTACCGTGCAAAATAATAAAAATATATAATTGAGACATTCATGAAATAATATTTTTTCTGTCACATTTTAAGTGGGTTATATTCTTTTTTGAGTTGTTCCATTATTAATGACTCATTAATAAAAAAAACCTTCTTGAAACATAAAAAATGAATCAAAGCTAGTGAAATCGTACTGCTGAAGACGTGTTTACATGACATATTAAATAATATATAGATAACAAAATATGTATATATGTGATCGATCTTATTTTCTCGGGTTTGTTTGATTCGGATATGGGACAGGAATTTAGAAGCGTGTACACAAGGATTTTTACGTGGTTCGATCGTAATTGATCTACGTCCACGGCTCAAAGCGTATATCTTTCGTATTATTGCCAAGAGTTTACAAATATGGAGTGTTCAACCCTTTTTCCACTAATCTAGCCTCTATTTATAGTATTACAGCGACCGTTGCTAGAATTGATGGCCATTAAAGAGACTCGACGGTTACAGAAATCGTGGGGCGGTTTCCAGGATAATGGTTGGCGGTTAGAAAGTAGTGGAGGTAGTGGGTGGTTGTAACCGAGCTTCTACCTTCCTTAGTGCCGAGCTGCATGTCTCCGATCTGAGCTCATTTGATACCGAGCTGCTTGTCGGCCTCTGGTCCAAACTCCTTTACGGACGAGCTGTTGACCCTTGGTCCGAGCTCCTTTATAGCCGAGTTGTTGGCTTGTGGGCTGGGCTGGACTTCTGATGGGCCGAACTTGTCGTCGTTGGGCTGAACTTCTGGTGGGCTGTGCTGCATATCCTATCATCCTCATTTAATCACTTTACAGTATGCTTTTTGAAAGTATAAAAATTCAGTCCAATTTTATTTCTTTATTATAAATATAGCTAATTTGTGTAACGACGGTGACTGGAACGTAATGTGGACTATCAGTGAATGATATGGTCGCTAATTCTTCCACATAATACAAAACTAAATAATTTTGCTTCCTAATAATAATAATTGCACTTACTCACTTGTTGCAATTTTCCCTATCTTTCTCTCGCCTCTTCATCAGCAGACGCGACAAGATCCACGACGAAATCTTGATCAGAGTTCTGCTGCAGCCAATCACTCGCAACAAGTGTCAAAGTGTCAGCGCCACCATTTTCAGTATGTTCACAGGTGGCGCTGACCAACTATTGCCGATAACTGACTCAACGACTCCGAATTCCCGAAATTGAGTCTGAGAAAATCTGAGCGCTAACCTCCTGCTCATTTCCGTAGCGTCACTCTCTCTCTCTCCCCCCTCCCATTTTCTCCCTACTAAGCATATCCTATGCCGTAGGAAGAATCTAGGGAAAAGAAAGGGCATGTTTGATTCTTCGTTATTCCACGAATATTTTGGCATTTTAAATCTTCGACTATCTCTCTCACGCCTTGCGCTTAGTATTTTGAAAACTATGGGCCTGTCCATGTATCTGGTCTAAGTTTGAGACTGTATTTGCATTATGGAACTTTCACTTAATTCAGTGTTTTTCTCTGCATTTCTTTCACATGAGGTACTTGAGCCTTTGAGTTGGGATTTAGGATTCAAACTTCCCAAGTTTGATGAAAGTTATGTTAACAAGGGGATCCCTGTGTGAGTTAATTACGGAGTCTAGTTGTTATGATTCAAATATAATAAGTATGAATTATATAATCATGTATGAATTAGCAGGATTATGGAAATCTTACGAGATGAAGCATGCAATTGCATATAATCCTATTGCAAAAATGTGTAATAGTGATATAAAGGTGCCTAGTGGATTTAATATGCTTATAATATTGTTTGAATGTAGTATATTACGTTGAGTATTCATTAAATTGGTATGATATCACAATTGATAGGCTTAATGTGGACAAGCTAAACGTATGTATGTTAACTATAACACGACAAATTGTGTGTGATATGATTAAAAGTTAATATGTTGATCATGGGGTATACATGACATAATTTATATGTATTATGTTTATATGAACTAATTGATTATGTTAAAACATGACTCAAATATGCGATATTAAGTATGACTGAGAAATTATGCCTACATTGGTTGATTAACATAAGCTATACAATAATTCTTGATATGAAAAGGATTACAATAAGATTTGTATATTAGAAACCCGAGAATATTGGGGCAAGTATGAATGTGATTCACAGTATATGACTTTGTGGAACTCTGATTTGAATTTAGTGTGTGATCGGTATATGTGTTATAGCCTTGTGATTAAGTGTAGTCGTTGGGTATAGTTGACATGTCATAGGATAACAGCACTGCATTATCTGTTAACCACTCATCTTTTGGACTATCAATGCGAGGATCGTTTTGTTATCTGAATTGGGCTCCAAACTGATCTGTCTGAATTATTTGGAAAAAGAGGTACCTAAACTTCCGCCAAAATTGCCCACGCCAATAGGTTATGCACCTGCTCCTGCTAGTACCTCATTGACTGGCTCAGCGGATCCCTTCGTCACCAGCTCTAGTATCAATATTGGCCGATAAACTCTGACTTCAAATACGATGAATGCAATGCAAATGTTAATAACTATGTAGGATAGCTATACAAATACAATTGAGACCATCATAATAAGTTTGTATAGCTATACTACATTAGTTCTTGGAATTGATTGGTAACTAATATCTAAAGATCATTCTACTATTACTAGGCTCATAAACAATTGATGAACCTATTTTAGAATTTATGTTGTGTTTGTGGAGGTTCCTATAAGAAATACAACTACAACAACATTTTGTGTTTAGAAAAAATAAAAATTAAAAATAAATAAAGACAGTTTATTATTGTTAGGATCATGGTTTTGTTAGTAAGAGAGACCTCCAAGAGCCAGCATTGTTACTTCACGATTGATCATGCCATTTTTCATCTTTCTCCAAACAAGAAAAATGACAAGAAAAACTCGATGTGACAAACTTAAGAATTTCTTTGTTACAGTAAAATTGAAAGAGTTCATGTAATTTGTGAATTGCAACTTAATTTCTATTTATGCATAACGAGAGCAGAAAAAAACATAAGCAGATTTAATGTGCAAGACAAAATGTTGCTGATTTACTTTGAGCCCTCAACCATCCAGGTAGAGGACCCTGTAGCAACTTCATATATAGCAAAACATAGTCTCAAGTCTCAAACATCAGCATAAACGGGAAAGACTTAACCCTCTATTCGACACAAAAACAGAATTCCACTCTACACAATTCACTTCATGGGAGACACAAATTTCACCCAGAGCGACTGTCATACTAGGAAACATCTGAATAGAGAAGCAGCAAAGCGCAGCTATTCGATAATCAGCAAATTGTTCTGCATCATCCCCTCACCGACAGTGGGGAAATCAGTCGATAGTTTCCATTCACCATCCACCAGGAACTTGATTTCGTATCTTCAAATATTGACAAATTTAGAAACAAGAATACTGGAAGTAATTACAGTTTAATAATTTGCAGTGTTGTCTTGTAGTACCTTCCAGGTCTAAGCATCAATGTGGCAGAGAATTTTGTATATGAACCTGTATACTCTGGTGACAGATGTTCCCCTTGACTCCAGCCATCAAAGGATCCCATTACTTGCACGCTCTGAAGCCAAATTACATCATGTAATATCAAATAAACACGACTGTTCATTAGACGCGTATCTGACATCCAACCATGGAGAAAAATCCATAGTTCTGTAATAGAGTAATAACACCCGTATTCATATCAATAGCTATCAAAGGGTCAATGTCATTAATGTTCTTTACCAGTGTTCATAGCCCCTGGTAGACATGAATAATTGAGTATATAAACTAAAGTCACTGAGCGCGATGTGAGCAAGCCAATGTAGGAAAGATAAAAATAGCTGGAAGAGACTTTCCAGAAATCTTTAATCAATTGAAATTCTGAATGCCTTTATTTATGTAGCTATCAACACACTTGTGGATTCTAGTGCAATGTTTATGATTCATACAAATCAAACCTGGAAACATGCATACTCATCGAAGAGTGTGGAACATATTGTTTATGTTTCTTGAACTGGTAAGAAGGTAATGCTTCCTTCGCCTGAAGCAGGTAAAAGTTTGTGAGTCTCAGGTTGTTGGTCCGAGAGGTCAATGATTGATCATCAACATTTGCTAGAGAATTATGTACCTTGGTCAGCCTTAACTCTGTCATCAAACTTTAAATCCACTAAGGCAGTTTCATGCATGCTCAATGCTCAAAGAAATTCAAAGCTGATATCTTTTAAGATAACTTTATGAGTTAACTTTTCCAATCCAGGATATTATGATCAGTTGAACACAAATACTTTTTTTCTCAACATCCTAATTTTCCTGATATCTTTAAAACAATCAGTAGGACCATAAATACAAATTTCCTATTTAAGATGAATAAGCTTTATGAAGCAAGAACATTAGTTAATTACCTCTGCCACACCATGCCAAATTAAATGAACCTCTTGAGACTGTGCGGCATCCACATCCTTGATCTGTTCCGCCAACCTTTTTTGTACAGCTTTTACCATGGAAAACATTATATAATTAGAAAATCTACAGAAAGATATAGTCTATAGATATATGTGTCACTATATATCCCCTGTAGCAACATAGCATATAGTAGACTTAGTAGTTCACCTTATGGTACTCATGTGCACCAGTCTCCTTTATTTTTAGTTCGTCATACTTGGAAATTTCGGTTTTGAAAAATTCAATTATAGTATCTTCTTTAATGGAAAGAAAGCATGGTAAAAGACAGTACCTCGGGTTAGTGTAGGCAAGTTTTAATTTGTAACAGAAAGTGGTTATTGAGTTCAGTTCTGAGATACTGATTCGACACCTATGATATATTATAAGGATCCACAAGAATTTACTTGGAACTCGATTCAACAAAGACAAGCTTGACTAGATTTACCTTCAAGTTTCAAGAGGAGGTGCGATTGGATGTATTTTCCATTAATCTTTCTTGAGCCTTCTGGAATATCATAATTAGCGATTTCTTCTGCCAAACCAAGCAGAGCCTACAAGTAAATTTAATATATTTATCTTTACATACATTTCAATAACATGGGCCACATGATGTTCCTCAGGGGTAACAAATTTTTGATGCTGTTGCCAAAGTCATACCTGAACCTCAAACTCCATGACAGCAAGTTCAGTCTTGAATCCAACTAGTTCCTCTTCCTTAACTTGTAACTACATAAACAATGGGGGGGAAAAATAACAAGTATGCATGATACAGTAGGATTAGGCATAATCATTTGATCTATTCACTTGCTGCTCTAACAATGTAAAAACTGTGCCTAGGCAGCAACTTATCATGATACCATCTCTTGCATCCATTCAATTGATCTTCGCATATTGTAGCTTAATCTATTAATACAGAATAAGCTAATAAACAAACCTGGCGTTTCAGAAACCGATTCTGTTGATTTGCTTCGCTCAGTTTCTTGACTAGTGTTGCTCTTAGAGAATCAGCAAGTAATGCCTTCAACTGTAAAGGAACAATATCGCTAGCTGCTATTAACAAAGCCTTGTCCATAAAAACACTAACACTAACAGTGAACTCAAATATCCCAGATAAGATAAGTTGTTCACATTTTTTTTATATTTTTGCTCATTGATTTAAACCTAAATAAGACACCTCTTCGCTACTAGGAATCGTCTCCTCCGGCATAGCCTCGACATCAGATTCCTCACCCTTGGAGAAATTCTTGGATTGTATTGCAGAGAATTCCTCCTCCAAACTAGCAGAACTACAGAACACCTTCCAAGGTCGACTATGAACAGAACCTTTAACCATCAAACCCTGATTCTGTTTAATGAAGAGCATTTCCACTTGAGACTGATCAATTCTCATCGTAGGGATCCTACCGTTAACCAGAAAATCATGAATGGACGTTAAACATTCATAAAAACATCAACTTGAACTAAATTTCATTTGAATCAATTGGAAAAGAGTTTCAGATAACAATGTCAATCAATATAAAGTACCCAACTCCAACACGAATTAAAAAAAAATATTATTGATTCCTGGTTGGAATGAGATTCACCTGGCTATAGCCGGTTGCCCCGCAACGCTGAATAAATTATTGCAAGCCATAATTCCAAATTAACTGCAAGAAACAAAGAAATCACAAGCAGAAAAGCAAGTTCTTTTTCTGAATCCTATTGTGGAGAAGTACTGGTCTTTGCTCAGTGGGGCGAGTGATATATATGATTGAAAAATAAACTTGGGACTTCCACAGAGTAAACTCAGGAGTCGGGATGCCACTCACTGTGTGTTGAGTGTGAGGCAGAGAAGCAGTCGAGCGGGGTCTTTGGCCTCTTGATTGGGCAAATAACCACGTGTCCGAAGTGGGGACATCCAAGCAATTGTTTTATTTTTTCATTTTTTATATAGAAAAGGAGTTTCATTTTTTATATAGAAAAGGAGACATCAAATTCAATTGTTTACAAACCATGGTCTATTTTTTTTAGTTATAACTCATACATAGTCAATATAGAAAGTAAACATTTTACGTATTAAATTGCGTTTCATCATCAATAACAATATAATTGAAATTTATAAGAAAATAAAAGATGTATCTATCAATTAGCAAAGGCAAAAGAAAAGCAGCTAAAAATATTCTATCCATCCCATTCTGCATATGACTCAAAGGTCTTTGGTCACGCAAATTTAAAAAAAAATAATTTTTAATCTATAAATTAAAGGAACTTCATTTATTTCTATTTTTTTGAGGCACTTTTTGAAATTAAGCCACTATAAATTGGACAATAGTAAAATAAATTTTGGATCATGTAAAATTAGATGAAAGAAATATTAATTTGAAACAAATTACCCTCTACAAAATAAAAATAAAATAAAATAAAAAAGAACTACTTACTCGTGTGCTTTAAGAAAAACCTAAAAACTTTTAATTAAAGAAAAAAACCTAAAAACTTTGAGAGCTCACTAATACCTATACTAAATTCTTTAAAAATATAATAATTTAAAATATTAGTAAAAATATCAAGAAAACGTAAAAAAAAAAAATCATCCACGCTCAACAGAAAAGAGATTTTTAAAATCTTTGAATATAAAATAAGAAAGAAATCAAATATATCGAAAAAACAAAGGGGTAAAAAGTCAATATACAATTTCCAAAATCTTCAAATGATCAGCTAAAAAGTTTTTAAATATAAAAAATCTTATTTCTCATGAATGGGAGTCGAATATGAGCATTGTCACTAAATGAAGATGGTATGAGATAGCGGCGAAGGAGGATCCGCAGAGTCGTGATTCTAGTGATGAACTCTTTAAATTTAACTACAAACAAAGAAATTCTTAAGTTGGAGAAGGTGAAATTGGCAAGATTGATCATGAAGTAAAAACACATTCAATAGGAAATTTCATTAAATTTGATCTTTCGGGTGGCTGTCGATCCCACATGCAATATGTGAGTACAGCAGTGGAAGACAAAATTAAAAAAGACAAGACATATGAAGAACCTTGAGGAACGTTTCCTGAATGATTCATATTCAAGTATAACTATGTAACATAGCTATACAAACTTATTACGATTAACTCAATCATAGCATCCTGTAAAGATAAAACTGATCATTGCATTCACAATTTATCGCCCAATATTGATACTGGAGCTGGTGATAAAGGGCTCTGTTGAGCCAGCTGATGAGGTACTAGCCGGAGCAGGAGCAGGAGCAGGAGCAGGAGCATAATATACTGGCGTTGGCATTTCCGGCGGAAGTCTAGGCACCTCTTTCTCCAAATTCAGAACATGGCTTGCTTGCCGAATTGACGGCCTCATATTCCAGTCAGGATGAGCACACCAAAGCCCGACTATCATCACGCGTTCCACTTGCCTCGCATCAAACTCCCCTTGCAGTCTCGCATCCGCAGCTGAGAGAAGCTCTCCCTTCCCATAGAGATCCCAAGCCCAGGCCACTAGGCCTTTCTCATCCAATGGATCTGTTGATCTTCTTCCAGTAGCAATCTCCAGAGCCACGACCCCGAAGCTAAACACATCCGATTCCTTGCTTGCTCTGCCACTACTCACATACTCTGGCGCCAGATACCCAAGCGTTCCGGCTAGTCCTGTTGTCTTGGGGTCGATCCCATGCTCCATGAGTCGAGCCAGGCCAAAGTCGCCTAGCTTGACATTGAAGTTAGAATCGAGCATCACATTGCTCGACTTGATGTCCCTGTGCACCACGCACTGTTCCCATTCCTCGTGAAGATAGAGCAACGCAGATGCCAGTCCCATAGCTATATTGTATCTCAGAGTCCATCGTCGGCTAGTATTTCTGCCAAATAGATGACGGTCCAAGCTTCCATTAGGCATGAACTCGTAGACAAGCATGAACTCACCTTGGTCGTGGCACCAACCGATTAGTTGCACCAAATTCCTGTGTCTCAACATGCCTATGGTCTTCACCTCCGCGATGTATTCCTTTTTCCCTTGCCTAGATCCCTTGGAGATTTTCTTCACAGCAACTGGAACATCTAAATCTATGAGGTGTCCCTTGTAAACTCCTCCGAATCCTCCCTCTCCCTGTTTCCTGGCCTCAGAGAAGTTGTTGGTAGCCGAAGCAAGCTCTTGGTAGGAAAATCTTCTCGGCCCTGCTGCTCTTTCAAGATCATCTCCTATCGATATCAAATTAGCTGCTTCTCGGGTTTTCTTCAACATGGCATCCCTGCGTGTTTTCACCACTACATATGCTACTATAGCACCGGTTATCAAAATGAATGCCCCTATAGCCAAGCCCACAATCAGTGCTATGTTCTTTCGACTACTCTCTTTAATATCTAAACTCGAAGTGAACTCCCACGACTCAAGAATGTGGCGTTCAATGTTGGAATTGGAACCCGTAGCAGCAGAGATACCAACCGTGGCCCATTGAGGTAGAACCTCTTTGAGGTCTACTTGATACGAAAGGCTTGAATTGGGGGCACCATGGTAACTCCAAAAGACGGTTAAGTTGGTTGTGGCCGCACTGTACGTGATCCAAACATCTGCAGTCTCTCCGTCGTGCAAAGTGACGTTCCACGGCGTGGTCACTGAGGAAGCAATGGAGTTCTTGTTGATCCCCACGTGCTCATACGGCGGATCCCACTCGCCGGAGTTGGGGTAGGAGTCGAACTCCACGGAGACGATCTGGCTTCGCGACGAGCCAGTGGTGGTCGTGTTGAAAAGGCCTAAGAACCCGCCCCCGGAGTTGGGCGGGATCTCGAAGCCGACGGGTGCGAGGAAGAAAGCGAGGCCTTGGCCATGTTGCGGATTTTTTTGCGCGTCGATGATGAAGGAGAAACGGGTGGTGAAATCTGCGCGTTTCGCCGAGTTGGAGTCCCAGAGAGGCACCTTCCCGTTGTATATTACTCGGCCGACGCGGAAGACGTAATTGACCTTGTTGAGCTCGATTTTTCCGACGGAGATCACGGCGTCGCCTTCCAGGAGTACGGCGGTCTCACCGGGACTGAACGGGGGAAACTGGAAATTCAGAGAGAGAGAGAAAGGGGCGAGAGAGAGGAGAAAGATGGCAGTAACGAGATGTCCATGAGCAGACCACATTGTTGTGTCCATGGTTACGGGATATGGCTGTGGCTGATTATTTGGTTTTTGATGGTTTTTAGGCAGTCGTTTAACAATAAACGTGACAGTCAACTAACCAGAATTATTAAAATGGTCGGAAGCTTCAAGGAACGTTATGCGTTTTCATAGATAATTTATAAAATTTGGCATGATTATTCGTACTAATTAAGTCATCTTAATAAACCTTCTTTTGAAAGAGATCGGGATTAATTGACTAAATGATCCTTTTAATAAAAGACATGACAGAAACTGGCTAGGATAATCCAACTAATATCGTTTGTTATTTTGATGATTGACCTGTTCAATAAGATTCCGCCTATTATTTTGCAGTAGTAAACTAGTAATATTCTAATATGTTTTTTGGATAAAATGTTGGAAAATTCATGAAAAATGTATTTATGATGTGATTAGATATTTTTCTCAAATATTTCACTTATGTAATTATGCTTTAATTGCTTATTGTTTAGAAACTGTCACTTGTTGCATTATTTTTTTATTAAAATTCCAAAAAATGGGGTCAAAGCTCATTCAATTGAGCTCAATAGCTATAAAGTCCAATCTCAATACAAATTTTAAGGTGGAAATAAATCGAGAATGGGAGGTCAGGAGGGGTGACCAACACCACTGACGATAAATTTTTCCTAGTCGTCGTAAAACCGTCAGTCATCCCTTTGTCTGGATGATCGGATTTGTATGAGATCAACTGAGAAATAAAAGTGTGACTGTGTAAGAGAGAGATCGACGTGTTGTAGGAAAAAACGAAAGCTTTGAACGTATTGTAAATTATATTTAAATTTTTATTATTTTAGTTAACCCCTCCATTTTTTGATTCTAGATCCGCCATTGCGCGTCCACACTGCCGCGCCCCTCGCTCTATTTCGGCAGCGTGGATGTTTGGTTGAGGCAATTTTGTCTACAAATATACCTCCAAAAACACTACTCCAAGCATCTTAGATCATATTTTTCCAGCCTTATTTGTGTGCATACTTTGCAGGTTTTGGTTAGAAGAACAAGATGGAGGATGATCTTGGTTTAAACTGACAAGATTCTTCGATTTTTCTATGATCTTCCTTATGTATCATATTATTTCTCTTTAATTTTAATCAATTACTTTACCTGTCTATGCATGACTATATGGATGATATTTTTAACATGATTATTATCAATTGATTATGATCTTTTCTTTCTTTTTATGTTATTGGTTTTGATTGTTCGCATTATCGACTACGTTGCACCGGTGCGGGAGCGGGGCGATATGACACATATATGCAAATAAATTTTTTTTTAAACGTTTAGGGTGCAATTTATCAAGGGACAATGATACTTCGATGTAGTTATATTTTATTATATATACTGCAATATAAATTTTTTAAGAAAATATGTGCATCACTGATAATCGATTGGCCAAAGTGGCCGAGCTTGACATTGAAGTTAGAATCGAGCATCACATTGTTTGACTTGATATCCATGTGACACGCATTTTACTGGCGGATTTTTCCGCCGGTAAACACCAACAATCCGCCGGTAAAATAGGTTACCAACGGATTTCCCGCATCGTTAAAGTGTTTGCCGGAAAAAAAAAGGTTACTAATTTTTTTTGACAGAAATGAGGTGATGCGTATTCTAGAGCATGTAATTGAATTCAAAATATCACCCTCAAGTGTTAAAATAACCCTAAGAATACCTAAAACCCGCAAGAGCACGGTGTCTAAGTAGTATT
>JAYDZE010537348.1:0-33411 GCA_034509125.1 Monilaria moniliformis
CTTCGTTTATGAGTTTTGATGGTACTTGTTGAAGGAGTCCTCTTCATGGATGGTTTCATCACTGAATCTGACTTCTTCGAAGATATAAGAGCTGAAGACAGGAGGGCATCAACAGCTTCGCGCTGTTGTTTCCTTTTCTTTATTGTATCACTGAGTGTTTCAGAATGATTAGAAGCTTGCGCTTCACCCTTCTCCTTGACTGTTCTCTCAGAAGCTGATGTACCAACTTTCACCTCTGGTTGATTATCATACTTGATTGTTTTTGAATGCACTTCATCAGCAACTGGTCTCACATGTTTTTGACCTTTACTAGTCTCCTTTCCAGTATTAGTTGAATGTGTCCTAACATTGTTATTATTGCTCCCCTTTCTAACATCAGCTCTTACCACCTTAATTTGCTTGTTATTATCCCTGAACCTGGGGCTTATATCAGTCTTCTCTTGATTTTCTTGCAATTTTGCACCTTTCAATACTTTGTCGTCATTATTTGGAATTTTAAGAGAGGCCGCCTCCTTGGGCTCTAGAAACTTTGTTCGCCTTCCATCTCTGCTCCTTCTTTTGATATCTGCTGCAGCATCCTTCTCTGAACAGGAAACTTCTTCACCAAAACAAACACTCTCCTGTGCAGTATCAATGCATTTTCTCTTCCTTTCAGAAGTATATTTAACAGTTCTCTGCGTCTTAACACGTCCCCTTGCAGCTTTGAGCCGCTCATCTTCTTCAAACTGACGAGTCAAGGAATTCCCTGCACTTGATCTAATTTCTGGACAGAACTTGGGTATCGAATTGTACGGCTTTCTGGCAGATACAATCAAATTCCTTTGTTTCGCATCTTCTAAAAGAGCCGACCAGGTCTGGTTTGTCCATAATGTTCTTGCATTACCAAAAACCCAAAGAGAAAGTTTAGCCCTAGTCAAAGCTACATTCATCCGTCTAACATCAGCGACGAATCCAATATTACTAGAGTTGACCCTAGGTGTTTCATCGCATGATCCAGATGCTCTAACAGTAGAAAGTAGCAGGATATCAACTTCTCGACCTTGAAAACCATCCACTGTATTAAATTCCATATCAGAGGTAATAGAAGATCCAAAGGCACTAGTGAACCGTGAACGCAAAAGTGACAACTGACGCTTGTAAGGTGTTATGATGCCAATTCTTCCACCCCAAAATTCTGATGGATAACTGTCAAAATAACAATTCTTAATCATACCAGTCATTGACAAATGAGAATCCAAGAGTTGAAAGACTGAATACCTTGTTTTAAGAAATCGCAACACTTCAACAGCAGCATCAGCCTCAGACTCATTGTACAGGGAGAGAGACGCAGAGTTCTTACCGCGGAGCTCCAGACCATCAATGATGTCAAAAAATACATATGGCCCAAGGCATCGAGTCTCATGGAATGATGCAGCTCTGCTAGACATCTGATCCCCATTCTGCAATTTCCCCTCATAGAAATGCAAAGAAGGAAACCGACAAATCTCTGGATGCATCCTATACTGGTAATTTTATAAATACTCTCACAGTCAGTATACATTTAGCAGTAAAAAGGAAAAATAGAAAGAAAACGAAGGGGAGATATCATATTACTAAGCATAGGGGTAATAATGTAAGGTGGAAAATGGAAAAAAAAAAAACAATATCATTGCAAGTTGGTCCCTATACTATTAAGCATAGAGGTAATGTAAGAGCAGTCACTATTTGCCATGCTGAGTCAGAAAGGTACAATATGAGCACTAATTCGTCAGCAGAAGAGACTAAAACAAAATAATAGACTGCAAAAAAGACGACCGAGCTTCAGCAGCGTGAAATTCATTCTTAAATAGTCTAACTCATCAGTTTGACAAAAACAAAGAATATCACAGCACCTCCTGTATATAGTACAAGAAAAGTATATTCATAGGCTTCAACACAGCTTATTGGTCTTCCAGAGTTGAAAAATGGAAAATCAGGGAGAGAATTCGCATTTACAATATACTCCAGATATTTGGACTACCTGTTGGGTGAGCATGATTACAGGATGACCTGCCCGCTGCAGTCTTTCAAACATGCTGCACTGGAACATGTATTTGCTAGCAACATTAGATAAAACTGTGGCAGGAAGCTGCTTTGGATCACCAACCTATCCAAAAGAAGGGAGATATATGTCAATGATGCTTAGTGTAATCGAAAAGACAAATTAATTAATGCTCATCAAATACTTACCATGATACATTTGGTTCCCTTTGATTTTAGGAGCTGAAGTGGAATCAAAGTGGCAGGTTCCAGGGCCTTCAGGAAAGCAAAGAAAAAAAGACATAGTTAAAACTCAGAAAGACATATGAGGATAAATGAAGATAGAGCATATTACAGAGATAAGATAAGACAAGACAAGAAAGGGAAAAGGATGTACTTGAGCAGCTTCATCAATCACAACAGCATCAAACAGAGTGGTTTCAGATGCATTGATGAATTTATGGCTTGATGTAGATTCAGAGCACACCCCATATAGATCTCCACCGCAGCCACTTAGTGTAGTCACCACAATCTCAGCCTCCTTCAAGATAGCATTCCGAAATTTATGTCTTAGGGCTCTCATTTCTTCGTTGGCTTTCCTCTCTCTCGCCTGGGCATTGGCAAGTTCTGTATACATGGCTTTCTTCTTTTCGTATAACTGCCTTAGCTTTCCTTTCAATTCGGCATCTGAAAATATCTTGCCATCTTCAAAATCTCCTTCCATTAAATCTTTAACTTCGGAATTTTCTTCCTGCAAGCTTGCCCGCTTGGCTTCATAGTATCTTATCTGTTCCACTAACTTTTCTAAATTAGTACGCAGTATGGTTAAAGAATCTGCAAAAGTCCCACTATTTTCATCATGTGCATTCCTATTTTTTTCGCCTAAACGATCTTCAACCAGTGTATCGATGAAGAAGGGAAGAGAATTTGGATGGACTGTCTTTGCATTACCAACCCTCACAAGATATGGCTTGTACCTCTGTCCATCACAACCATAAAGACCTTCATTGTATATCCTTGCAACTAGCTCATCAACTGCAGCATTGGATTGAGCACAAATGAGAATCCGGCCTCTACTGCCATTTCCTGTAGATCTGTTATTCTTTTCCACATCCTCATTTAATTGTTTAGCCAATGCTGCATCCTGCCAGGCTCTCGCAATTGCAGCAGACTGACTGATCCTTTGACTCGTGCTAGAGCTATTACTACAAGCTGATCCACCATTTCTTAATCTTTTGGAATCATTCATTTGAGAGAGAGCAAGCAGACTGCTAACAATGGCAAGAATCGTTCGGGTCTTTCCAGTTCCTGGTGCGGAAGTACAAGCAGAAAGAATATAAACGGAAGGGGTAACCCATAATTCTCTAGAAAGAAGAAAGCACAAAAATAACATGAATAGGATATAAAACAATGAATAACCACACACCTGGAGGTCCCTGTATAAGAGTCAACTCAAAGTCCTTTTTCAAGTCAAACGGTCCAGTTGCATGACTGATAGCCTGCAGCTGACTGTCATTATATGATGACTTAAGAATCTGCTGCAGAGGTTGAGGGAGTTTACTCATACTTTGAGTTTCTGCTTCATATTGACTAGAATGACAATTGACTGGGTTCAAGATAATTGGGAGTAGAGGAATTTCCCTTATTGATGACAATGCTTGGAATTCTCGAAGTTGAGGGGTAATGGACATGATACGACTAACATACCACTTGCTTCTCTCAGTTAGAAGCTTCCTAGCTCGATCAAGACGAGGACATGCTTGAAGATACAGTCTAACTGCTAAGATATTTGACCTTCTTTTGTTGTCTTTCTCGCGCCTCTCAACCTAAGAACAAAACCCAGCATAAGCGAGATACAGAGAATATTGGGACAATGAATTTCGAGCAAATTTGTCAAGTTCACAGTTACTACTATATCACAGCAGACTCTTAAGTAAGAATAATAATGACAGAACTGTTTGGATAGTAATTAGTGTAACTACAAACACATGATTGCTTTATAACAAGGAAGCACTTGATAACATTCTGTTTTCTCTCACGTATATTAGGCAACCATTAAGGCTTTAGAAGTCATCTGAATAGCAAAGATTATCCAAATCTATTTCAAGTATGGAATACCTTTCCAACAGTGTGTATATCACTTTTAGAGTTCTGCAAAGGTTGTCTAGTAAGTAAAATGAGATCATTTTCTGACAGGCTTCTAGATCCAGGGGAATGATCTTCATCCTGTACAAAGCGAACAACATGGAAATCATCGATTCTCTCAACAGACAGCACAGATAAACTTCCACAGCACAGTTCCTCAGAAGAAGCCATCTCCTGGTAGGAACTCTGCAGTTGTGCCTTGAATTCTTCCAGTACCAAGGGCCGGAAAATTTCAAAATACCCATCAGGTGATTGGAAACAAACAGGAATTTGCTTTAGTTTGCCTACACTTTGAGAGTCTTTCTCAGTTCCAGAAGCTAAGCCAACAGCAACAAAGAAATCCAACTCTAAAATGGGCTTATACCAGTCATCAAGCCGAGGAGGCTGAAATCTTTTCATTCCACCACCAAGCCTCATGGAGCCAGGTCTGCTCTTTTGAGGCACAGAAAGCTGGATAACCTGCCGCTTAGGACCGGAAATGATTGGCTTTATATTTAAGGGCTGTTGATGTTTTGGTGGTTTGAAAAATGAGAACTTCCATTCATCATCATCTGCATCACATACTATCTCTTTTATGATCCCATCACTAGCTTTCAGAGCTTTATTTGAGCTATCCTGATTTTTGCTTGCAGAAGCGATACTTAAATCATTAAAAGTCTTGTTACTTGAAGATATTAGAGATGTGGATGAATCCCGTTCTTTGGAATTCACAGCTCCAGCTGGTACTTTCATCAAACTTGAATTGTTCCTCGATAGGAAACGATTGGCCACACTCTCTCTCGTTTCAATTTCCTCTCTCTTACTCACTGATGGCTCTGCCGGAACAGGGGATTGAGATGCTTGTACGACTCCAGTAATATCTAAATTCATTTTCCGAACAAGATCAGTAGAATAAGAATCTGTCCGAGAACCAGCCTCAGAGGAGACTACCAGACCACCAGGGCAATTAACATCTTTCTCTTTCAAGTCAGCTTCCAACTCTCCTCCAGCTGCGCTTGTACCAGCATGATGATCATCATAATATGTAGTTTTAGCCGACCAACTATCAGGAACCCCCATGTCGGCAGAAACATCAGATTCCTTCTCATCATCAGAAAGAATTATGACATTGCCTCTCTCCAAGTTGACCAATGGCTTGGAATCTGGGATAGTCTCTTCAGCTTCATCAACTAATAATGACTCTTTCAATGGTGAAAAGTTTGACCGAGTAGCAGTTTTATTCAATGCAGAGCACTGTTCTTTTAATGAAACAGAAAGACGTGCTACTTGCTTGCTCACTTCATCAATTGAAACTTCTTCTGCATTCAAAACAAAGATAGTATTACATGCAGAGTGATTTTAATGAAATTGTGAACGAAAAACAGAACAGAATCAACCTGAAAAACTCACCACATGAAATCAGTTTCTCAATATCACTAATTGCTGAAGCAGATTTTTCATTACAAAACGTTCTGATTTGACCAAGCATATAAGATAATGTTTGTTTCCAATATCTAACCACAACAGCAAGTGATGACTTCCCCCAATCAGCCAAATCATGAAGCCACTTTATGCTATCAAAAGTTTCGAACGTTATGCCAGAATTCATGGAATGTCTTTCAAAAGTCACGGGAATGACTTCAAGAATACGGATACAAGTCATCTGAAACAGGATACGGAGAAGTACTTAAGTACTTACTTATTTATAGCAGACATCTACAGACTTCAAGAATAGTGATACAAGGCAACTGAAACAAGAAATGAAGGTGTACTTGGGTACTATTGTAAATGCAGCAGAAATTTTTAGAAAACCTGATCACACATAAGTTTAATTTATTAAGGATCCAGAAACACATCAATGGAAAATCTCAAATATTAGTCATTATTCATGAACTTTTCATAGCTAATGCATCTTATGGAAAATCTCAATATCTTCATAGACGAGACAAAAGCTCAGAATATCAAAGAATATGCTTGCTAAAATAAACTGATACAAGGAAAATGCTTAAACTAAAGAGATTAAACAGATATCCAATAATAGCTAGTACTATGAAAACCTGAGATACTGTGTCATTGGTGAATGCCTTGCCTCCATCTAAGCATTTCAGTATTGAAGGCCAAGCTGCCTGTGACAATAAGCAGCTAAACTTCTTCCACAATGCGGAGCTAACAATTGATGAATGTCCATCACCATCAGAGTGTGAAGATTCAAATACAGGTTGCTTTAGAAATCCACCTTGAGAAGAAAATTGTGAAATGCCAGCAACATCTGACAAATTCTGAGATTGGGCCCGAGTAGATGGATTTCCTTCTTTGAGCAATTTGCATAAGATGAAGAACAGGTGATGTAAAGTCGAAAAGTTGGACAGAACAAAATCCAACTGAACCTGAAAAGTATTTGGTAAAACTACATCAGCACAGCATAATATGTGGATTTGTACTGGTTCCTAAACTTCAGGAATTGCATGTAGAGCGTCCACTAGATGCAATTCATTCAAACATCTCTCGAATTAAAGAAAAGACAAGCATTCATAAACAGGTGAGACAATTATAGAAATAACACAATAAGAAATATCATGTTTGTGTTCGTGTCATCAGGGATCTTTCTTGTCTTGTGTTTATGTCTATCTTTACATCGTTATCGTATAGACACAAAATAAAACATGATTATACGAATTGCCACCTCTAATCAGACATAATGTGGAAACCTACGGTTTCATGTGAATCAGATTTTGTTCTCTTCATAAAGAAGTCTTTCAGCAACTATTCAACTGAAACATTTATGGAAAGGAAAGTTATCCCAGTCAAGCAACCTCTACTGGATGACAAGTTATATTACTCGAGTCCATTTATCATTTGCAAGCAAAGTTAATACCAATACGGAAAGAAACATGCATGTGGAAATATATCATTACCAATTGCAGAGCATGTCTCAATCCCAGAAGGATGGCTAACAAGGAGGGTGTTGTGGAGCAAAGAAATTGCAGACCACAAGTAAGGCCACGCACATTTGAAACTTGTTCGAGAATCAGCTTACCCACTTGTCTGGCATTCTACAACAATGAGACAAATTTGCTCCCAACTTTAGGCAAAATTCAGTCAATTATATATTAGAGGAAAAAATATTATCATCAATCATATTACATCATTAGGATCCAGAAGTAAGAGAATCAAACTGTTGCTCATCATGGGCTCCCAGATCCACTGCTTTCTAAGCTCTGCTTGCTCCATTCTAATAGTGTAATGTGTGGTTAACCTGCATTTTTTATCCACATTGGGCAATCCTTAGAACGTCATCACATAGAGCAAGAAAAACCACATATGCACAAGTTGTATAACATGATCTCTGACAAGAACATCTCATATAAGCCACCAACCTCTTGAATGTCCTAACTAAAGGACGCCACATTGTTGAAGTTCTAATAGAGTTTCTAGACTCTGTTCCATCCCCACCATCATCAGAACCTGATGGGACCTTCCACCCCAAAAGATAAGATATTTCTGAAGCACATGTGACCAACCAATTCCGTACAGAAAGAGACATGTCTGTGCTATTTTCAGTCTCTATCAGTGAAAACCGAGATAACGCCCAAATAACAGCCTTGGAAAAGGATAATGGAAGGGCCAATGGATCAATTTCAACTAACACATCAAACCATAGCATGGGTACACACATCCAGGTCCCATCTACTTGTGAGACAATTTTATGCTGCAAAGTGAATTCTTTCCAACAACTAGTATCAATCTCTTTAACATGGAGACCAAACAGAATCTCCTCTTCGTCATCTGCATAACCAGAATTAGTAGGCCCCATGGGTTTATCACTGGAATGCAACTGCCCATTCAATATTATAGAGATCAATGCAGACGCATCAGACACTATGATAGTTTGAATTAGATCAATTGCAGGTTGCCGAAGAGGACTGTGAAGAGATGTGTCCTTCAGGGAGGACACAAGAGAAGGGCCCCTATAAATTGGCATCCAGGAGAAGTGGGGAATAATTAATACCAAGAAAAATCGCTGTATAATGTATGTTAGGGTGTCTAAATTATGAGTGAAGTTACATTATATGTCCATGCATCTATAATAAAAGCTCACAGACATGTTCCGTAAAGACGCCTACCACATGTGTGCACATTCAGAAGGTGGACAAGGAGGATCCATCCTGTAACCTCGGAAAATAATGAGAAAAGCAATCTGCATAAACAGGAAAAGAAGCAAAAGTTGAGAGACAGATATTACAGGAACCAAAAAATAGCATGCTATATCACAGATGTTATAGAAGATGGAAAGCAACCTGACTAGCCTTTTTCCGCATCAGTATGCTAAAATTACTGCTCGCGGGCACTTGATGCAGGAGAAAGTAAAGAAAATGCCTTCTCTGCTTTTCATGTTCTCCATCTTGCAGAGCTTCAAGAGACTGGAGGAATTATATGAACATTATAGGGAATAAATCATATCATGCCACCAGTAAAGTGTCCAAAAAATGAAAGAAGAAGAAAGTAGAGAGAGAGAGAGAGAGAGTCTCAAGCAAAAATGTAGAACCACAAACATGCCTGCAAGAAAGGTTGGAAAAGATAAAAAATTTCTATGTGGCTTTTCTCATTTCTGGTATGGAAACATTGACCAAGAAGTGTATTTCTCATAACACTAGGAGACAGTGTAGCCCTCAACCATAGTTTACAACCTGTGTAACAGAAATACCAAATCAGTAGCCAATAGTTTTTGCAAATAAATTTACAAACATCAAAAGGATCATATACCTAGCTTCTCAAACATTAGTCTCAGGCAGTTAACCGCGTGAGAAAACTCGATTGAATCGTCGCTGATATGGTTCAGCACAATACTAAGAAAAACAGGATACCGATCTAAAATTCCTTCTTCAAATGCTTGAGGCTCTAGAAACCCCACCCTTCAAGATGCAGAATGGACCAAATCAATACTACAAAAGATATACATTTTTACACATATTCAAAAATTAAACCAGCTGCTTCCTACAATGCTTTCATTCCAAGCCATACAGTTATTTGGTCCAGTTGCACCCTTGGCCTTAAAGTCTGAAGAGCTGTCTGCACACCTTCCGTTTCCAATACGCACATGCATTTCTTGAGTAAATGCTGCAATGGATCCAAGTCTGTCGATCTCCTGCATGAGAAAAATAGAAAACACATAACTTTCCATAAGGTTTAGGAACTCCATAAAAAGATAATTTGCTACATGTCAGCATACTGTGACCTCCAAGGAACACCTCAGTGTAGCACTCATAAAAACACAATCTAAAAGCTGATGAATCATAGAGGTACAAAGTAAACATAATTATATGAACCGAACAGTCAAAATACTAGAACCAAGATATAGCAAATTGTCAATACAATGAAAAGAGGTACCTCAATTTACCCATGTGCCCAGCCAAGCGAAGACCTATAGAACGAACCCTTCTACTTTTGAAAAATAGCAATGCATAAACTCCCTGACAACACAATAAGAAAGGAAGAGAGGATGGTTCAGTTTGATTGCTACAGAAAAGCAAAGAAGGTGTACTACAGAAGAAAAGGAGTATATGAAAAAAAATAATGGAAGGACAAGGCAAAAAGATCATAATTACATCATACCGGATACTGCTGGTGCCCATCTAATGCCAAATCATGAGAATTATCAACTGCTTCAATAAAATTTTGAAACTCCATGGCCAAGTATTGGTCATCGAGCAAGATGGGGAACATCAAAACCTTATGTTAAAAGAACACAATTAATGACAAATCTGAGTTTCAAGATTCATTACTGCTAGAGATGGAGGTATTAATCAGACAAATAGTGTATCAAGAATGAAGAATTACAGTTTTTTATGGGTAAACATATAATATTGTATTTTTGCATGTTCAAAATCGGAGAAAATTTGATTTTGCCAAGATAAATTTTGAAGGTCGTCTCTAATACCAAATTTCATTAACATTTAAAAGAAAGAGGTGATAAACTGATAAAAGAGAAGCAGGCAATATTTGAATGAAGAAGCTTAAGAGCAGATAACAGATGTAGAAAAACAAATTTGACTAATTGATAGCTGTTATGATGGTACACAAAGTAATCAATTCATCTGAAAAGAGAATATACTGAAAAGTACAACTCTCAATTATAAGCAGGTGGTGGAACTCTTTACTGAAATACTCAGATCAATTCTAATCCTGTTGCGTGAACAGTTGAATGAGTCTATCCCGTCCAAATAAAGAAGTTGCAGAGAAACAGTAAGGTCCAGTGACTCCACGCCATATTTAGACCAAAAAATGACATGTAAGGAAAAGGGAAAACCAAGATTGGGTGTAGACAGATACCTCAAACATAACACTAACAACTTCTCCATAATCACACGATGCGTCATACACCCCTCTTACTATTCTATCATTAAGATCCTTGAGGTGCATGGTTATCCGCTCTTCATCAAGCACATGCAGCACATCAAGTAGAGGACCAATACATCTCTGCTCATATTCATTTTGATACATCTCTTGTGCTTGATGATGCTGGTGAATGCATAAAGTGCAGCCTCTCATTTCTCCTGAAATTCTTTTCCAGAGGAGCTTGAGAGGAGAATCTTGGGATTCGTCCTTGAGATAATTGTAAAATGTCTCGAGAAGAGGCCCCATCAGATCCCAATAACCACACCAAACGTGATCGTCTTTTGGCAAATGTATCAAGAAGCTGAAAGTGTCTGAAAACCTGGATATGGAGCATTGTTAACACGGAGTTTAGTTGCGTCGTATCTTTAAACTCGAATGCCAGCTCCCCTAGTTAGAGGCCAAAGCAAATACTATGCAATATATGAAACATTTAACAGATATCAAATGTCAATCATTTTTCTTAATTGAGAAGATTGTTTCTTTAAAATTAAGGTATCGAACACGACTCCACTGATTGACATGAAAATATGACGATCAAAAGGGGGGGAGGGAGCAGAAGCAAAAGTCAACCATTGTTCTTTGAGTTGGCGAAGGCGACGACGTTTGACGGGATGAACGGCTGCGTCGTCGTCCTCTTGCTCGATTACACTCCATCGCTGCAACAGCTCTTTCCTAGTGACTTCTTGGGCTTTCTTGGACATTTTTTTCCGATTGGAAGAATTAGGGTTACCTTATTCCGGCGAAATCAAATCATCGAGAGCGGAAGTTCCTAGCGCGGGGAACCAAAAACAACCAATTTGTGTAATGTTTTTTTCCTGTCTTGTTGATATGAACTAGGAACACTGTAAAATAATCCACAAATATGTGTACAAGAAGAGCACTAATATATGGATTCATAACTTTTAAATCAATTAATTAATAATTGAATTAAGTAAGTTAATTATCATTCATGATTATATATATAGTGAGGTTTTGGGAGAAAATTTGTATGGAGTGATTGAGCTTCTATATGTATAGATTAGCATATTCTGACGTTTCTATCATAATCTATAAGTCGAGAATTCAAATCATCTAAATCATAATTTACATATCTACCTTTACTCACTATTAGAAAGAAAAGCAATGAGTCCAACAATTTGGGCTTTGAAAATGAAAGGGATTTTATGGAGATGTGCCTTACACTCATTAATGAATGTTTTAGTTGCACTATATTTCCCTTAAAAAGGGGAGTTGAGGATCAAAATCAATATTTACATAACACACAAAAATTAAAAAGGTGGGCTTTTGATTCCCTCTCAGCCCACATTTCAATTCATCATGAATTGAAAGCTTTAAATCAAGTCTACCCTACCACTCATTGATATCACGATTATACCACCTTGCGTGGGCTTTGTTTAACATATCAAATACATTTTAACCCTATTTTATTTTGTGTTTGATAATACTTATATCATCACCCAAATTCAAATATTTTTATATACTTCAAGAAAAAAGATCGAGCGACAACAAAATAGGTCGAATTTATTACATAAAAAATGAGTTTGAACGAATATAAAAACACTAAACAGCTCAAGCTTGACTCATGTTTGGTTAGATTTAAGTTTATCTCGATGAGTAGTCGAACAGGGAAGAGGTGACTGGATTTTGAGGATTTCAAGGGGACAGTCAGAAAAGAAACCCTAGACTGAGAGCGCCTCTATATGTATTAGATTATTATTACTACTTTCTGAAATTCATTCTCCCCCAAAATTTATTGTTTCCCTAACCTCTCTCAACGTTGAACAAAAAAGAGAGTATTTATCTATTTCTATCCCACTTTTTGGTTGGGACAATACAACAAACACCTAACCCGCATAAATATCTCAGGCTGGGAAGGCGGGAGAGAGGTGGGCAGATGATCCAAAAGACTCCGGCCCAGACACAGGTACGTCTCTTTCTCTTTACTTTTCTGCCTTTTATTTCTCATCGTCATCTCCTACTTCCTCTCCCACCTGTTTCATATTCGTTTTTTATCATAAAATCACGTGCGCCGCTTCCGTTTCACACCCGTATACGCGCTTCCTTTCTAGTATGATTGCAAGTTAGAGATTTGCGTTATATTACCCCTGCCCACATTACAAAATCCGTTATCTTCTTGTTCAATTGAAAATTTTCTTCTTTTTGGGGGTCTGGTGTTGAGTTTGTATCAATGGCGCTTAAATCTGATTCGCAGAAGAAGAGCTTTTGCGTTATGGAAGATATATATGGAGTGGTGATGACGCCCAAGGTGGACCTTCAACAACTCCAGCTGCAACTTCATAACAAGCCCGCCCCTCCACACCTCATGCTTCCTGATATTGGACGAGCATTTGAGGTTCTTTATTCTCTTTCTTTATTTTATTTGGTTTTATCTTTTGAATGCTCCTCTTGCCCTTTTGCTTTTTGTTTAATAATCCGCCAAGATTCCACCTTCCCACTTGCTTGCTCTGGTATTCTTTGTTTGAGTTGCTTTTTCACTACATGGAAGGGTATATTCTGGAATTTTATGCCATCCCTTTTGGAGGACTTCTTTTAATAAGAATCAACTGTTGTTTTAATTCAGTTGTATTCTTGTATATTTTCTTGTTTTCTTATTTTCTTTCTTGGAACTCTCTTTGTGAAGAATGATGCTTGGAATAATAATACATAAAAATGTCTAGTTATAATTGTGGGCTGCGCCATCCTGAGACTGATAAGGTTTTTGGTCATCTTAAAAGATTGAACTTTTTATATCTGCCAGGATTTATTGAAGACCAGAGAAGTGGGCGAGTTCCTTAGTGGGGCTTTTGCTGGAGCCATGACCAAAGCTATTCTGGCCCCTCTTGAGACCATCCGGTTGGTTTCTGCCATTCTGTTTTGCAAGTCACTTCTACAATGTAGTTCAGCTTAGCTCTGCTTGTTTATTCAATTTTTGGTACTCTGCAGCTAGTTATGTTTTATCTTCTGATAATCCAACTTCTGATCATCCACCAAACTACTAATGATCATAGGCAATGACTTCATAGTTTAATCCTATTGTTGATGTACTAATTTTCACTGGAATTCCAGTTTAAGGAGACTACATATGAAATTTTATTGCAACGAGACAGTTGGGGTTAGTTTGATTTGTTATTGCATGATCTTAGGACCATTTCATCAACATGCTCTCTTGCTGCATATATAAGCTGTTTCTCATGAAAAATGCTCAAGTATTTTACTTGTTTTGGACGATTGCCTTTGGCCAACTGACCTGATATATATTAACGTGCTCTCACTTATTACTTTTGTAATATTTTATCTGTTTTGTCTCAACTTTGTTTCTACTTAAACTACTGTCTTTACAGAATCCATATTTTGACTTTACATATAATATAGGGAAAAGATTCTGGAAAATGGATTCTTGTATTATTTTACTGCAACTGCTAGGAATTGGGTCATTCTTAAAGTGTTAGCCATGTAAATTCCTGAAAATTGTACATTGGTTTCGCTATTCTGGGATTCTAACTTTACTTTTGCAGGTCATGTGTGAATGTAGCATTTCTTTTCTTGTCTAATATGATAACTGGAACATGCAGGACAAGAATGGTTGTTGGTGTTGGGTCCAAAAACATTTATGGCAGTTTTGTTCAAATTATAGAAAAACAGGGCTGGCAAGGGCTCTGGGCTGGGAATGCAATAAACATGCTGCGCATAGTTCCCACACAGGCAATTGAGCTCGGTACATTTGAATATGTGAAGCGAGCAATGACTACAGCACAAAAGAAGTGGAAGCTGAATGATAGCCCAAACTTGCAAATAGGCCATCTGAATTTCAATTTTTCTCTGTCCTGGTTGTCTCCCGTTGCAGTTGCTGGTGCAGCTGCAGGAATTGTTAGCACCCTTGCCTGTCATCCCCTTGAAGTCTTAAAGGTATGAACAATATCTATATCTTCAGGTGACTAATTGATTAAAGAGGGTAAACATAAATCTGCAACGAATTAGTTTTCTTTATCTGTTTGTTTCCTTGGTCTTATACAGGACAGGTTGACAGTCAGTCCTGATATATATCCCAACCTGAGTATTGCAGTTACCAAGATATACAAAGAAGGTGGGATCGGTGGTCTATACTCTGGGTTGTCACCCACATTGATGGGCATGCTCCCTTACAGCACATGTTACTATTTCATGTATGAGACGATGAAGAAATCATATTGCTTAACAAAGAAAAAGGATTCTTTGTCTCGTGCTGAGATGCTCTTAATCGGGGCACTTTCTGGTAATTCAGCATTTTGTTTCTCCATGCTACAATAAAAAATATCTTAGTCTTAAACTAGAGTATGCCAAACAGCTGAGACTTGTTCTCTGTTGTGTAGAAAGTGAAATTGTATTGATCTCTTTAGGTTCAAACATTGCAGGTTTGACTGCTAGCACCATCAGTTATCCTTTGGAGGTGGCGAGAAAGCGGCTGATGGTGGGAGCTCTACAAGGGAAATGCCCACCAAACATGGCTGCTGCACTCTCAGAAGTTATCAGGGACGAGGGTGTTAAAGGACTCTATCGAGGCTGGGGGGCGAGCTGCTTGAAGGTGATGCCCTCCTCCGGTATCACATGGATGTTCTACGAAGCATGGAAAGATATATTGCTTGTTGAAAGGCGTCCCTCGTGAAAAACTAAGATCTAAATCCCGTAATGCTGAATGTTAATTTAGCCCGAACCCTAATGCGAAATGTTAATTTAGCCCGAACCATCTTCCAGAGGCTTGTTTTCGCAGATGGGCAGACAAAGCCTGCAAGTTAAAGACGAAGAAGATGGAAGTTTTTGGGGTCACCCTCCTTGGAAGTTTTGGTTTGATAAGGAGTGGATTGTTAGATGCAAAAATATTAGCAATTTAATCTTGAAAAAGTCCCAGGTTAGAGAAGCTAACTAGCACGACGACATTTGAATTATTGGGCACAGTTTTGTTTCTTGTTTCATGTAGGTAAAAGCTCATCTTTGCTCAGTTAGATTAAAGCTCATTTCATGGTTCAACACGAGATTGTAGCAAGTAACATATAACTATGAATTACTCATCCAATCAACTTACAATATCTACAACACATATACTGCAAACCAAATATATCCAAAAATATACTTTCAAGTATCAGCATTCAGCAACACTTATCAGCGCCCAGAAATCAGCATAGAATAGACTTCACTGCCGCCATGTCAAAGAATGTCTAGGCTTCAGAAGATCCATTATCTGCACATAACAATAAATCAACTGAATGAACCAGCAAGAGAGAGAGAGATCATATTCATTCATCTATACTATATTATACCTTCACCAGTCAATTGTTCAAAGCGAGCAACTATGTGTTTCCCATATGTATATTTCTTTAAAGCAACGAGATGAAGCTGGATACAGTTGAGCAGTCTCTCTCGCTGATTCTCGTTGCTAATATCAATAATCTTCTGCACCACGTAATTCGCGTACTGATCCTTCATCATCGTCTGAATACCAAGTTGTGTTACAAATAATACACAGCTCTTTTACCTCAAAACTAAAAATCTACTGCAAATTGTCTCTCTTACCAATAAATTATCACCATCCTCGGGCTCTGCAAGAATCTCTTCAATCAAGCGTTCGCACTCAGCAGAGTCGCCATACTCAAGGCATTTCTCCACCACATTTGATGCATACTTATGCTGGCTCATTGGTACGATTCTCCCACACAATTTGTTGATAATTTGACTCCGCTCAAATGGTTTTCCCCTCTCCAATACATGCTGTCACAGTACACAAGTGTTCGAGTTGGAACTCACTACTAAGTATCAACGGATATAAGCAATGGGACAAAAGGACAAGGGCCAAAATATCAGAAGATCCATACCTGCGTAACATAGTTACCATACTGATCATGTGCAAGATCATATGCAGATTCCATTATCTCATCCACTATTGGTCGACAGCACAAGTCATCCGAACAATGCTCCAAAACTCTCTGCAAGCAGATCTGGGGAGATTCAATCATCTATTCTTGCACAAGAGTAAGGAAATCTCTAAACTCTAAAATATGCATCAATCAGTAGAGATAATCTCTAGAAAGGTGAAAATATCTTTTATATGTGACGGTAATGAGAAAATATCTTTTGAGAGAACAAGAAAAAGTTGCACTTATAGGTGAAAATATATTAGGAGTACTTGAACCCAAGAAAATGCTAGTACCTGAATGACACGGCAACCATATGGATGAGTCGATAGTGCAGCTACTTGGCCCCGGAAGGCTGAGAGAATAAAATCAATTTTTTCTGGAGGCACACATTCAATACATTTCTGTATGACATGATTTCCATTTTGATCTCGTACACATCTCATCACATGTCCATCAAGTTCGAGCACAAGTTCCGTCTTTTGATCAACTTCAATAACCTCTAGTGCCTAAGGTGTATACACAATTACATAAATAAAATATGAAACAAGCAAGTATACATTCATAAGATTCATCTCATTTATATCATTTGCTAAAGGTATTCAAAATTGCAGAATCTTATGAATGTATACTTGCTTAAGGGGAAGAAAACAAACAACATTTCATTACAAATGAGATGTTGCTTGGAAAGTATACACTCATTTTGTACCGCAACATATAAGAGGAAAAAGACAAACAAACAACAATTCATCACAAACCCAAGCATACGAACCAAGAGTATCAGCATAGCAACCAAATCACTTAGCAGTCATTACATCTAAGCATGGCATGCCGATTTATAAGGAAATTCAGCAGGCTGAACGTTGTTCAAATAGACAGGATACTTCAATTAAGGGGTGCTCCATGGGTAAGAGACACGAAAAAGGTTCAAATTTCAGGAGAAATTATTTCTAGAACACTGAACTATAGGAGATGAATATCTAGAGTTTTAAGATCATGAATCGATAAATAACAGAATGTCAATGTTGTGAAAGTGACAAAAAATGAGGAACCTAAATATATGTCCAAATGTGAAGAAAGCAAGCCATTTAGTATATAAAGATAAGACCTTGCACAGACCTTTTGAATTACACGGCAACCATACATTTGTAAGCTTAAAGGCAGCATCTGCCTCGATAGTTGACTTGCAAGTTGCTTCCTTTGCTCATAAGTTCCATGTTCAAAGAACTGCAAACACCATAATGCCGTACAGCTACACATGAGTCGCCGAGAAGTAAAAATATACAACTTCATATGTGCCAGAAAATATTCTATTCAGAGAAACTGAGAAGCCCACCTTCTGAATAACATAGTTCCCGAAGACATCAGTCATCAATTTCGAAGCATGAGGAAGAACTTCCCTGAAAACCAACTCCTTCTCTTCAACACTACAATTTTCCAACTTCTGTTGTATAAACCGACTCCCATGCTGATCCACACTGAAGTTACAATGCATATTAAATGATTTTATCTATTGAGGATAATAGTTTAGCTCCATTAACAGATAAAAATAGCAAAAAAGGAAATAAAAACAAAACAAAAAACAAAAATATACCTGAATTCAACAATACGGCCTACAATGTCTGAGAGATCAATTCTTCGAGCACTGCTAGCTTTCAGTTCTTCCAGAAATGAATGCTTCCTATGGTCATTGATACCATCAGTTCCCCTTTGTCCTTGCCATCTAGGATAACTACCAACATTTTTGGCTGAGTTTTGAGAAAATCCAGCATCATATCGTTTTCCCAATGAATTAGGGCCACCAACTGGGGAATCTGGCATAACTGGACTACCAAGAGGCGACGACCGAAACTGAGGCACAAATCCCAGACCTGTAGGACTGCTGAGGTAACTACTACTAGGTATCCCCATTTTCCTTGGACTTGGAATGCCGACACTTCCACTTGGGGGTAACTGGAATTTCTGGTCACCTGCGTGAGTAGCAGAATTTGGATCATTTAGTAGAGTAAAAGAATCAACTGCTTTGCTAATCATACCAGGTGAAGGCAACTGGCTATACTGCAGAGAGGCACCATATGGATCTTGCACAACCCCTTGGAAATATTGCATTGAAAGAGGATCCGGAAAGGGGGGTTGAATCGTCAATCCAGGTTGGCCATAGAACCTGTTCAAGTTCTGTACAACAGACCCTTTGGAGATGTTTTCCCCAACCCCAGCACTTTGGCCAACAAAACTATGTCCAGAATTGGCGTTAAAATGAAAAGGAAAACCTGCATGAGGTGGATATCCAGGCAAATAAGGGGGTAGATATGAGGAACCCATAGCATATCCACTGTATTGCGGAGTATATAGACCAGAAGTATTGAGATTTGTATAAAATGAATTTGCTGGAGCCATGTAAGCAGCAGTAGTTGCATATAAAGGAGGGTGGCCAGTGGGAGAATGAAGATGTGGCTGCATCTCAATGGAGGTAACCTCGACGTGGCCTTGTGGAACGGAGTAATTGTTAAATGATTGTTGACCAGTTCCTTGTACTTGAAATCTAGGGATATGGTAACCTGCAGCATGCTGAGAATGAGTACTCCGCACATGTAATTCATGCTGCTCATCAAATTCTACTCCCTGTTTATCTTGATCATTCTCCGCTCTATCGATGCTTTTGAAAGCATCTGATTCCGTACTGCCACTACTCACACAATCACTAGTAAAATAAGCATCCTTACGAGTTAGTTCATCCTCATGCTGGACAGTAGACCCTCCTGAGGTGTCAAGAGAAGAATTTATAGGCACTGAAGCTGCTGGAGGTTCCTTTGTTGATATTGACTGGGGAGGCAAATCAATCTTATTAGTAGCACCCATACCTGACTTTGGTTCAGGTGGTTTTGAAGCTTCTATGGACAAGGAATCCAATGTCAGGTTCTGAATATCATGATTAAATGCTTCTTCACCATGGCCTGAGGCAAGATTCTGGCTAAATACTGGTGAAGGTGTCCGGGGGAAATCTGCCTGAAATTGGAGAATAAACCATATAATATATATATATATATATATATATATATATATATATATATAATAAAAATAAAAGCAAGACCAAGACAATGGAGTGGCTATTATAAAAGACCAAGACCGAGATACTGGTGACGATGATTAATGATCATAAATTCAACTGAAGGCTGACAATTCACCAAATACATTTAATACCTGTATAAGATCAACCAAGCTTTTATGACGACCAATGGACGACAGCGCGTTCTGCTCAAGCAAGATATCCACTCCATCATCCGAAGCTCCCCTGGGTGATCTATCACCTTCAGGCTCCTCCTCGTGAGTGGAAAGAAAACTTCCCGGATTGTACGCATTCTGGCATGCAAGGTGCATGTTGTTCCTCGTAATTGTATGAGGATGAACCCTTGCATTCAAGTCACTATTTAAATATGTTGAATACAAAGGATCACCTTGCTGCAGAATCTCAGAGTGAGAATTCTCTAAACCACTACTCAAAGCTGTCAAACTGGAGTTGGGGACGAGCTGCTTATTTATAAGATCACCAAAAGCAGCAAAAGAGCCCTCGATGCTTGGAGGTGCACTACCACTACGGTTCGGAGCGATACTACTTCGATTTCTATCAATAGAATGTCCTCTAAGCAGCAACCCCAATTCATCAGTCACTGCACTAGCTGAAGCAAAGGAAGCAGCACCCCTCGACGGTGACCACTTTCCAGCTCCACTGCTATCCACAATTCTCATAGGGTTCTCAGTTGCCATAGTAGCTTTATTCACAATGATCGCCTCTTGTTAAGCAACGCTGGTTTCACATTTCTTTTAATTAGGCAGCAAAAATCTTACAGTAAGTCTATGGACTCAAAATAAGAAGAGAAACATATGAAATTGAACTCAGCCATAACAACAGGGAGCCTAAAAATATGACCGAATTAGCAAACAAAGCAAAGACTAGCTAACCTATGCAGTCCAATCGTAGCAAAAACCTTCAATGAAACTCATATATGACCAAAACCATAACCATAATTGTATATACAAGGACATAACAAAATTCCATGCTGCTTAACCATATTTATCTACTAAGAAAATATGGGGAGATCTTTCTAATTCTTCACCCTACCTATTTCACGGTGAAGGACTGCTTCAGTAACACAGTCATCACTCATCAGGATCAAAGCATAAGTGAGCTGTGGTTCTAAAGATAGCATCTCTCTACTATTCTAGGGATGAGAAAACACACACATACATACACCAACAAAGAATTAATCGTAGAAAAAACAGAAGCTTGAGACCTTGAAGCAGGGTCAAACCAAGAATTCTGGCAAAACAGAACTCATACCACTGTGAGCTACACCTTTTTCCCCCTTCTCGACCAACAACCAAATAAGATTGCGAAAAAAAGGGGCAAAAATGCAAGAATTCGGTGGGAAACAATACTGAATAAGCATAGATAGAGTAAAGGAGAAGTCTTTTTCAATCTTCAAGCATATATGATATGATGAAACGAGGTCAAACATGAAACAACTCACCCTGTTGAATTAAAGGCCCAACTCCGATCGACGGTAGAGTAAAAATCCCAAAATTCACAACCCCAGAAGATGATGATGAAGAAGAAGAAGAAGAAGAAGAAGAAATATGGAGGAGACAATGTTTAGAAAGAAAATGAGAAAACCCAAACCCAGAAAGAAACGAGCAGTTTAAAATACATATGTCGCTTCCTGAACCCACCACAGTGTCTACAAACTACACTTATTTTCCTTTTTTTTTTCCTTTTCTTTATTGTTTTTGTTTTTTTCTTTGGGTTTGCATTAATTTCGATTTAAGGAAAACCAGAAATAGTAGAAGAAGAGGCTTAATAAGACTGTTGACTCTGGAGAGAAGAGTCTACACATGCACTGCTCCTTCCAATTCCTTGAAATTACGCAGACACCCACAAATTTAAACATTCAACTGTAGAATCTCACAACTACAATTTATATGTGTATGCTGTTGGTTTGTGTCATCCAAAGATGATTACTTTTTTCTTTGTTTAGTTTTCAATATTCCATGAAAGAAAAATCTTGTCAAGAGACAAAAAAAAAAAAAAATCAAAGTACTTATTGCTAGCTTCATTTATTGTTTGAAAAACTTTTTTCATTTGTATCTTTAGAAGCTGTGAATATCAATCAACATGAAATAATTACATAAACATCTAAGCCAAGGGTCAATCTATAGATACAATAAAAATCTAACCTTGTTTTAAGAAAAGTAAGAAATTCTTGAAAAATAAAACATATAAAAAAAAGCTAGTATATCTAAATTTGAATGCTTGATTGTAAGAATAAGAAAGAGTAATTGTAAGTTGTAATAGAATATTTGTATTTCAGGGGGTAATGGAAACATTTGCGTGTTGTGCTTACCTAATACCTACCTATCTAGAAACAAAACCATTATCTAATACTAATATATTGATTAGTGATTGGATTTGGATAGCATTGACTTTCCACATAAACAATCCATCTCTGCCAAATATTCCAGTCTTTCTATTTTAATGTTTGTTTGCCCACCTGAAACTCAAACCTACGACAACTAACCATCAAAACTCCACAGCAACAAAATATTGCATTAAAAGATAAATGCTTCCCAGAAAACAAGTCATCTTTTTCAGACATGAGAGAATAAGCCAAAACATATTTTCTTCTCTGAGTTGTAATATTCTAGGAAGAAGCTAACAAGGGAAAAGGATGGGTGATGGATCTCTCTGCAACTTGCCATCAGGTAACCCCAGTTTCTTCATCTTTTCTTCACACCAAAACAGCTGCTCTTTTCTAATTCTGACCATTCGTAGTGCCCTCGATAGCACTTTGACATCAATAAGTCCTAGAAGCATCTCCACATCTTCTGCTGTACTTGGCCATGATTTCTTCTTATAGCTCTTACTCCTCTTCCACTGCTCCTTCAGTTTCATTGCTTTCTGCACTTTCAAGAATCAGAACAATGATACTTGTAGTTTGTGTTGCTCGTGCATGTTTTATCTTTACAGTAGAAACGAGCTTAGTCAGACAGAAGCAGTAGTTAGTTTTACCTTCTCAAGAGAAGATTGAACCTGTTGAACAGGTGTAGCCATCTGGTTCTGACTTCCAAATATACCACGCACACCACCGGATTTTTTCTTCTCCATCTTTACAAAATGGCGGAAACTCAGGATAGAGGTTTCGATTACTCTCAGGACATCTGTCGCATGAACCTTAAGATCCGAGGCCTCTTCTTTTGTGGAATTCTCATCCGATGCTAAAACATTGGAGAAGCACTTCAGAAGTTTTGAACCAAAAAATACACATTTATAACTAGACATCATAGCAAAGAACAAGATTCAAGTAGCTAACTTGGATACGAGATTCACAATTAAAATCTTGAAAGAACAAAAAAAACCCAGAACTTGGAATTTGCCATCAAATCATAAGGAGTTTCGGCAAGCACCCTAAACCTTGTTGCATTAGCCATCTTCATGGAACAGAGAGAAGTATCTTGTGATTAAGTAGCTACACTCAGGAACAGAATAAATGTGTCCTTCTAATCATGCCATACCTTGGATCTTTGGAACCTGGAGCAGTTTGGGCAAGGACTTTCTTGTTCGAGCAAAGATTTCAGGCCTTGACCCATGTTCAAATGGTTCGTTTTCAATGAATCTCTGCAATAAGACCTGGAATTGTTGGAACTGTTGCGCACTCTGGTTGTAAGAGGTGGGGCTATCGGGTTGGGAAGATATTTTCTGACTCAGCTGTGTGTATTGGCAGTGAAGCGCCTCCCAAGTCAAGCATACTTGAGCTACATACGCAATTTCTAGATCCTGATAAGGGTCGTTAACTGGTTGCTGCAAGTGCTCACTTTCCTCTTCGGGTGGCTCAAATTTTCTCAAGGAAAGGCATGCAAGGGGAGAAGCAAGCTTTTTAGAAGCGGGTTTCGGGGATGGAGTTGAAGGAACATGACAACCTGCATGATTTCGAGCTTCAATGAGACGCAAGGTGTGGCATCCAATGGAATATATACATATACATCAATAAAGAAACAAAAAACGCTTATTGAAACGTCACTAATGTTCTTGCTTTTTAGCTCACATTCTAGGCATGTCTGCCATGCCAGAGAGTTCATTTATTTGTGAAAGTGCATACAGTCAGTAGATACCCAACTGACGTATAATCCATCTTGAAGGAAGATTATCTTTGATATTTATCATGTCATGTTTAAACCATACCATGCACGGCAGAATTTCAAGGATATAAAGTACCAACTTTTGGACTGCGTCTAAGCACACAATGCACCATCGAAGGAGCAAATCAAAAGAAGTCATCAAGAATTGAATTACCAATTCAAGAAACATGGTCTGCAAGATGGCACTTTTACAACAAACATAATGAAACTTAATTTCATCAACTAGCGTTCCATGTCAGTTAAATCAGGGAGATATGCTCATGTGGAATTTCGATTCCTTGTAACACCAGCCTAAACTTCTCAATTCACAATCACAAACAATTAATCAGCCCACTCCAACAATGAAACATGAGACTACCTTGCCAAAATGTATATTTTCCGATGAAATTGGTTGAGTTTAAACTAAAACACCCATGTTTATATTATTAAACTCCTTTTTACATTGTAGGAGAAGAGTATTAAGAGCCATTTTATTGAATTTGATCAAGCAAAACTAACAAAAGATGCAACTTTGATCTTCTTTGGCAAAATTAATTGTGCCATGACACTCCACGTGGTTCTAACTTGTCTGTTGTGCCCAGATTTAGATTAAACTTCCATTTCAACCCCGTTGATGCACCAAGAGATTCTAACTGAGAATCTCATAAAGAAGCATTATGTTTATATTTGGTTCTAGCAAACGACTTTAAATAATAATGTCTTGTAAAGCTTTTATTTGCTAAGCTGGCATAGGATCTCAAAATCGCTACTCAGGGAAGTTGCGGCTCATCAATTATAAGTCAAAAGACTGGATTACGGAAATGCACATGCGAACTCGCCTCTCAGAATTAATTACATCGTTAAATTTGCTCGTTTCGTTCTTTCCTTATGGCAAGTGGATATGTCGCTAGTGTAACTTCAAGGAGTAAACTAATCCTCAACACAATCAATCAAAAAAACAATATCTTCAATGAAGAAGCAAACACCTTTACACTTACCAACTTCCTGCAGGTGCTGAGAGCTCGAGCGATCAAAAAACAGCATGCGCTCACAGTATATGTCATACACAGCATCGAAACCAGACCAGAACTGCCGCCCTTCTGCTTCAACATCCCTCCATTCACTAGAGCTGGTTTCCCCCTCTTCCTCTTCTTCTTCCTCGTTTGCTGGAGAAGTTTCCTCAGGTATCAACACCATGAAGCTGTTTCTCCTCAGCTCTTTCAGCCTCCTTTTCACCTCGTTTGTGATGAAATCGTCATCATCATCCTCCATTTCAGGATTGTTTGAATCAACACTGACTGATTTACCCAATGCATCTCCACTTTCAACCTTGGGCTCCTCTGGATGAGGCACCGGCTGATCTTGCGCGACATTCTTGGGATTAGGCTTGTGAACATTCCTAAACTTCTTCAGTTTGAAGAAATCCATCACCGGTAAACAGTTTTGGCGCGTTCAGTTACTTTTACTTCCTGTTATTTTCCACCGGAACACGAAGATAGATCACTGCATTGGTACCAAAGTGTTCGATAGCCATACCAGGGTGAAAGCTACCCTGCATATCACAATTTTTTTTACATCACAGTCAAGAATGAACTCCATTCAAGTAAAATGTTAAACAGAACAGTGCAAGAAACATACATAAATCAGTGGTTAAATTAATGTAATCATCAGATCCAATTCTTTACCAACAGAATTTATTTATTTTTTCATCAAGAACCTATTTTTATATAAAAAAAAATGCAATCTTTGTAAACGAGGTGAGGTCAGGACTAGAAGTCACCATCAAAGAAGAAAAATCTGTGGACTTGATACTTATTTATCATTATAGAAAATTATAGAAACTATATGACAAAAATGATCCATTAACCGGAAAGAATGCTGGACACATACAAACAACATTTCATTATCAACTCATCAAACATCTTGATCCTGCAAAATCCCCGCCACCCACCCACCCACCCACCCACCCAAAATCACCCATAAAGAAGTCAAAAAAACGAAAGGGGAGTAAAGGGAGAAAACAAGAAAAGCATTAAAAACCAATCTTTGCATAGGGGGAAGAAAGAAAAGCTCAAGATCACTTACAGAAATGGTGCGCTGCAACAGTTGAAGGCTCCATTCCAATCAAACCCTAGTGTAGGGAGGAGGGAGAGAGAGAGAGATGAAAAAGATTGGTGAGTAGAGAGAGTAGAAAGATGGAGGGAGCTTGTATTTGAGCAAGAAAAACGAGCTAAAAGCGCAGATTGGGGATTGCAATAAATGCAAGAGATCTCCAACATCAGCATAAATAAATGAAAATCCCCATCAACAAAGCTTAGATTTAGTACAATTATTACGAGTCAAGAGGCAGTAGCCAAACAAGAGGAAATGTGTGCTAGACTGCGAGTGTAGTATTAATTATTCCAACACCACACCGTTACTACTCCCCACTAGGATAATTATTACAGACATTAGATAAATATTAATGTTGTCATCGGTAGTAGAAATTGTCATAGACTTGTATGAATTTGAGTAGTAAATTTAAATAAAATAAAATAAAATAAAGGGATCCCATCCGTCCCATCCCAATCCCATCCCATCTATATCAGCATAGAATATTATCAGTAAACAACACACAGCCCCCCAAAGCTACATCGCTCTGTGGTGTTTCCCATTTTTGTCTTCTTTTTCTCTCATGTTTGGCACTTGTCCCTTTCTTTCTTGCCCTCAATAACCTTTTCCTTCAACAGATTACATACATTATCAAGGTCAGAACCAAGTCTTGCGTGACAGATATATCTGTTTTTCTTTTGATTTTTTTTTGTGTATCTATGTAAGATAATACGCTAATTTTAGACTTAGAAAGTCCGTTATATAGGAAAATATTAAAGGGAGAGAGCTAGTTGCAATGTCAATGATCCACGCCGTGTCGGCCCCAAGAATGTCAGCAACATATTGCCTTTGAATAATAATTTTTGATTGACCTTATACGACTCCAAATATAGTTAGCATACGTGTAGACATACTAAAATGGGAAAATTACAACGAAATAAATATAATGCAACATAGTAGTAAATAGTAACAAAAACTTTTATGGGTAAAATTAATGAAAATTGTAAAAAGATGTTGGTTGGTAATGGGATGGCTCATGGCCTAGTGTGACATAATAAGACTTGCCAAGTTGGTCACTAAATCAAGTGTGTACACCGACACGACCATACAAAAAAATAATATTGGGGGGATGGAGATATCATCTCGTGTATTGGGCAAGTTTATTTTTTTATTTCTAAAAAAATAATGATTAAAGAAAGGAGGCCTACGTTACTACGTAAATTGTTGCATGTGTGGAGTTTGGTCTATCACATGTGACGATGCAGCGACAGTCACAGAAACCACCTCTCCTTTTTCCGGTAAAAGTTAAAAATTTAACTTACTCTACCATTCCACTTTTCAGTCGCTCTTACCAATATACAACAGCTGTTTCTACTATTTTGGCATCTAAGGTAGCATATAATAATAGGGTTAAATGGCTTTAATTTTAAAAGTATCACAAAATAGCATGAATTTTTACGAAGATTGTAAAAATATTCCAAATTTTAAAAATAAAAAAGACATTAAAAAAAATCTAAAAATAGCACAAATTTTAATAAATACAAAAAAATTATTTGAAATATAATTCAAAAATCATGAGATCTTCCAAATATGTCTGATATGTAGGCTGAAAAATATTGTGTTCTATTGAATCCCACCAACTCTTTGCATAAAACACATTTTTCCTCTGTTAGAACATGATGTTATTGCAGTTCGCATCACTCGAAATCGAATTTTCATTTTTTGTTATTCTATGACCTTTGATGAAGTGGGTAACAACCATAAAAGATTGCTCCAAAAATTTCAACTTTTGTTGTTCACATATTGATTTTTTATATTTTTAAATCTCATGCCATTTTTACAACTTTTATTTGAATTCATACATTTTTTTTTGCATTATTTAAAATTCAGGTTATTTTTATAATTTTTATCAAAGTTTATACATTTTCTTGTATTTTTTAAAGTTGAACAATTTTTACAAATAATCCCAAATTTAGACCACAAACGAAATAAATCCTTAATAATATTAAGTATCTTCTTGATCCTCACTAATCCACCACGTGCTCCGCTTGATTACTATTTATCACCTTCTATACAAATGCCCAGCTCCATCTTCAGCACTCCAACCGATATTCATCGGACATAGAATCCAAAGCACCACTGCAAGCATCTCGACTTGCAAGACAAGTGTGGATATTCATAAACCTGTACATTCACTTTTCATGGTCTAAAAATTACAATCTTGTATATTTACATTTGGGCCCACATCAAGGATATCATACAAGTTCTCAAGATCATCAAACCATAAATGGTTTCCTTGAGCATAATTGAGATCTGGGATTGATCCAATGGGTGATGTCAGGGATATATAGAAAATAAGACAGGTGTTAATATCCCAGCCAGGTTGCTGGTATTGGCTGAAACTTCTGTTTTGCACAAGCCAATAAATCATAGTAATCTGCATCAGCTAAGCAGTCGCGAAAATCTGTGAAAAGTCTGTCGAATATCTTCCACTCGACTTTGAAGGATCTGGAGTATGGATATGGCAGAAACACCTGCAAAAGTGCAAAATATTCATTCTTCTCACAAATATTAATTCTATGGAAGCAAATTCTCAAGACTCAGAAGACAGAACAATTCGCCAAATGTGAGATCTATTTTCTTGAAAAGAAAATGGAGGAAAAAGAATAGGACGAGTTCGTATTGCAGGTGGAACCTTTTTACTCAGTGGCCTAATGAGTCGACTAGAGCCTTTTGGCTTCAGCCAACACACATACCAGATATGTTCAAATTAACAATTAGAGAATCAAAAACCTCAGAATGAATTCATGACATGCCAAAGCTTGATCTTAAGTATTCTAATTCATTTTGTTATCAAATGACACGGTGAATTGTTTCCTTTGCTTGAGTAATAGGCCGGCCAGGAGCAGACTTTTATCTTCACATGCTTACATTAAAATTTTTATTGGCGTGTTAAATTGACAAGATCTTATTTCATTGAAAGGGCGAACCACGTACAGCATGTGAAAACTATGATAATACTTGCAAATTTTACTTACATCCCCCTCTAGTGCAAGACGTTTAAGCAAAAGAAACGTCTGATGATTCTCCTCTAAGTTGTCAATGACAGCCAACCAAATCACTGAAGCGAGCTCATGGGCTCTGTCCCTTGATTTGCCACAGGCAATAAACTGATCTGCCATAATCAGAAGATTACCAGGTAAACAATCATCGGCTGAGTTTCAAATCAATATAGAGATTGATTTCTTGTTAGATATGATAATGCCGAAGGAGCAGTACTATGATTCTGCCCATGATTCAATCCACCTAATGCTAAACCCGTAAAATTTCCATCTGCACGGGTCTCCAGAGAGAAAATGAAAAATAATCACAATTATAGATGTTGCGGACATCATAGCATTACACTCTCTAGGAGAAGAAGAATCTCTACACTGATTGTCCAGACCATCTATGAAGCAAAATTTTCAGGCATGGTCAAATAAACCCTGGATGAATATGGTGGAAAAAGTTGCAGCAACCTCCATAAAATGTTTGTGCTTTTCTAGCAAATTATGCATCCAATCACAGTCCAAAACTTTAGATCAAGGATAATCATCAATAATTTAACATTAGCAGTCATAACAGGAGACTTATTTAAATCAATACCAATCTCTCCCTGCAGTCCAACAACTTCCTGATGGTATCATGTTTTGCAAAGCCATATCATCCTTTTGATCTAGTCTTAGGACCGAAAATAATGCAACAGAACTGCACTGGTTAGCTAAGTCGTTTTCTAATACTGAATCTTGTGATAAAACCAAAATTTTGTTCAATTAAAATACTAAAAATCACACAGTTAAATATAGTTGAGCTAACGTAACCAACAATTAGACTAAAGTACTGAATACTAAAATGACCTTACAGTACTGTGAATCCAACATGCTCATTGAAAGTGTTCGCTGACATGCAGGAACAAAATCATGCATGCTCTAAAAACCTGTTGGCATTTCTTTTAGCCAGTTGAGTGTAAAATGAAAACTATTGTGCAATCATAAGCTGAATGCTGAAACATAAGGATCATTACAAGAGATATTTTAATGGTATGAGATTGCACCTATTATAGTTCCATGAAGTATCCCTGGTGAAGGAGGCAAAGTTGAAATTCCAAGCTGCTCTTTCAGAAACAAGTATGAATGACCTACAATCTCACTTAGCTCATCATCAAGTGGAAAGATACATTTACTCATATACAGTGCAATAAACCTCCTGAAAAATAGTAAAGATATTAGAAGGGGAATGATTCAACCAACAAGTTCTAGGTGCAAAAAGAATGACCATATTCCTATTCACGTAAATTGAAACTTTACGCTAAAGCATGCAAGACATATACTAGCTAGACCTCATCTCACAAGGTTCCTGTAATCACAGGAAGTAGCATGCTCTTAATTTAAGTTAATTTTTGTCGGCACTACCACATAGCACCATAAATATGAGCAATTGGTGAAGGTGATAACCAACCTCTTGCTCATCCCACGAGGAATAGGGCCAGGCCACCTTTCACCATTACCGGCCAAAGGGAAACACCTGATGAGAGCAGCGCGCCACAAGCAATCCTGCCTAAACAAATCAGCCCAGTATTTGTTAACACATGAGAGCTGTCCCCACTCCACTATGGGCACACGAATGAAGATCTCAATCAGCAGATGATCGGGAAGCCTTGCAATAGGACAATCAACTAAAAGTAACAAAGGTTTGTTGCACTCTTCTGCCATTCACCACAGCATGCAGTGCTAGCTGAGCCTGCAGGGAGAAAAAAAGAAAATAAAATAGACAATCAAGAAGAATCACGGATTAGTTCATTTATGTGAGGCAAATTTAACCGGATATTGTATACCGAAACTGTGTTGTCTGTTTACAAACCTACGGCAATACTTCCCATAAATTTAATGAGCATGAGAAATGTGAAACTCAAAAGGCATAAAGCTTGATCAGAATCACTATTACTTTAAAAAGATGATAGGTAAATGAATTCATGCGATCAGGATCAACATGTATTGTACTTGAAAACGGATAAAAAAAGCATGGTGAAGCAATACTGAGATTCCAAGAGAGAGAGAGTACAAATTGAGGCGTAGCTATTCCTAATTCCTAAATAAATGAGCTCAGAACAGCTATAATGGTTGATATCGAAACAAGAGGTACATAAACCAATTAGGAAATTGCCAACAAATGAAAGAGGGAAGAATCACAATCGAAAACCATTACTACTCAAATGAACCAAATATTCAGCTGAAATAACAAAGAAACAGAAACAATAATCCACGAACTGAAATGAAGGTTTGTTCGAAATACAATTGACACGAATAGTTAGCGGGGAATAACAGTAAGGGGGAAAAGCGCGAGAACCAAAAGAGAGAGATAACAGATTAAAGCATAAACACCGGCAATAAATGACCTCCACATATAACCACCGGTGGGCAGAGAGAGAAAGAGAGCGATGAAGGAGATGAGGGAGAAGAGGTGCAGTAACTGGTGAAGCAGTGACAACACCAGCTCACTTGATGAACACTCCAGAAACCCCACGCTACATATATTTCCTATTTTATCTTCTTTCCTCCAATTTTGTTTTCATTCTTCTCTTTCGGAGGTTCTGATGTAAAAGGTATGTATATAATATATGGATGGAGAATCCTTCGTAAAGGAAAGGATGGTGTGTATCTCTATACATATATATGTGAATTTTCAATTTAGTTCAATATATAAATTTCACCAAAAATTATATAATAAACAATTAAAAATAATATAATTAAAATTCTAAAATTACATATCATTTGAAATTGTGTACTGTTATATATATATATATATATATATATATATATAAATAAAAAAGAGAAAATAAACAAAAATAAATTAAATAAAAGAGAAAACCAAAAAAAGACAAACAAAAAGGCAAAAATAAAATAAATTAAAAGAACATAAATAAAATAAATAAATGCATAAATAAATAAATAACTTCAAAAAACAAATTGATGGGGCTAGATTCGAAAGAAAACCCAAACACCTATTGCTTCCATTATCTTTCTTTTGCTATTGCACCAAACACCACTTTTACAACTAAAACAACAAAAATATATATATAGAAAATATTTAAAAATAATAATAAAAAAAAAAAAAAAAGTGGTCAGACGACCCTTCCATTTTCCCTTCAGTAAGAGACGCCCATCCCTTGAAGGCACTCACAATGGATCCCTCGAACGGGTCACAAGAGATGTGTTGTGAATGCCCTTACATCCATATAAATGTAGAATTCTTAGAAACATAATATCATATAATTAATTGCCAATAATTTTACATAAACCCAATGATTATTGTACGAATATTTATTAGATTGAGTACCTAAAATTTGAATTCATCTAAATAGACAAAAGAACAATTTATATTATTTTAATATATTTAAATTAATTTTAAAAAATGAAAGCCCTTAAATAGAGTCAGACTACCCATAATTGTGTTATTGCTTTCTACTTGAAGAATAATAGAATTAATTAACAGTTTTTAACTTTTTAATATTATAGTTGTTTTAATGCTTTCCACTTGAAGAATAATAGAATTTTGAAAAGTTGCATAAGAATATTGTGTCATATGTCCAAAGATCCCATCCTTGTGAATATCCCATAAACTTGGATTATACTCGAATTTACTAAGATTAAATAGATACATCATCATTATTTCTAATTATATATAAAAAAGGGAAAAATCTCCACTACAATTATTTTCGATTAGAAACCTTCTTCAACAGAGCCTCCCGGCCCAAAACGACAAATGGACAAAGTTGAATGGTAGTCAGCTTAGTTGGGCTAGGCCCACTAAATAAATCCGTTTGAAAAATTAAGAAAGCAGACGATCTCTCCCCTTAACTCAAATTACCGACATACCCTCAAAGCATGATCAATATTCAATCAGTCAGCACTAGCTCAAGGAGCAACTACCCACATCAATCTCTTCACGTTCTCCTCTCTCTCTCCACACACTCGCAAAAATCCAAATTGGTGCAAGATTTGATTCGAGGACCGCTTCTCGTCGATCATTCCGACCTTGATTCAATCACTAAACATGCCATCCGTCTACGGAGGACCGCTGACTACGTTCGAGGATGCTGAGAAGGAGAGCGAGTACGGATACGTTCGCAAGGTGAGCTTAGCGGTTATGCCAGACGTTCGATTTCGTTACTTAATTTGCTCTATTTTCATTGCCTGCTGTTGAGATTGTTCTTTTCTGCGTAATCATGCCACTGCTTCCTCTCCATTTTGGATGCAGCCGTTTGCTTCTGCTTTTGGATCTGATCTTTGAATTTCTTTCAGTTGTTTAATAGTTTGGATCGGATGCTTATTTTGTCTGATTCGGAAATCACTCCACCATCTATGCAATCGCTCGATTATAATTGAATTTGATCCATTCTGTTCATATTGTTTTCGCCACATCTGCTATGTTGTTTAATTGCTCAAAAAGGATGAATCTTTGGCATCCGATCCACCATTGAGTGAAAGATATGTTTTTTTTAAGCTGAAAAGCTGGAATTTTTATTGGTGCTAGAGATTTACTTTTGCCGAGATGTTTGATAGCGCACTGTCATTCTTTTTTAATTACATATGTTTTATGTCTTGCTTATGTATGAGTGTATATTTTTTTATAGGTATCTGGACCAGTTGTTGTTGCTGATGGAATGGCTGGAGCTGCTATGTATGAGCTAGTTCGTGTTGGACACGAC
>JAYDZE010537349.1:0-14988 GCA_034509125.1 Monilaria moniliformis
TGCATTGCTTGCAACACAAATTCAGGTGGATTTTGATTGTTACTTGTATTTTCCATCCTCACAATTCACTCGTGTATAACAAAAAAAAATATCCTCAAAAAAAAAACACTCGTGTATCACTCGTTTTGGCTTTTACCTCCCCTCAATTGATCTCAGCACTCAAGCCTTTTACCACTCAATTCTCTCTTGTAAAGAATTCACAAGCATAAAATAAATCAAGAAAGAACAAGAATTATAGCATTCACCAAACTTCAGCCCTTGAATGAAAAGAATATGGAATTGGATGAGGAATATGATGTAGAGTATCTTCTTTTAAAACTATATGACTGATTTTCTTCTTCTTCTTTTTTCTCTCTTTTTTTTAAAGGTAACAACAAGATAATGAATATGAAGAAGGTAAAATAGAGAGAAGTTGCTGAACTTTTTTTTGTTTTTTTTTGTATATAAACTAGGAAATATAAGGAATGAAAAGATAAAGTTTGGATCAATACCAGATTGCTATGATACAAAAAATGATATGGATTGGATAGGATGAAGGACCCGTTGGATATATTGATACAAGAAACCCACGTATATGAGTTAGGCAGCGGTCTCCCTAGATCGAGAATCCAGTTTGATCACCCTACGAGCGTAGAAACCTCGACACGTTGGCTATATAATCATAACCTTGGTATGGTTGAACGCCACCAGACTTTGCTCAAGTGTCTTGATAAGTTCTAAAACAAGTGAAAAACTTAACAAAGAAAATTCAACTCACAAAGCAATTGCCAATTTTCGTTTATATTCAAACTGTGCCTAAAAACATGTGATTACAATTCTATTTATAGGCTAGAAAGGACTCTAGAGAGCCTCACACATTCAACATTACTTAAGACACTTAAATTGGCTCATAATAACTAAAAAGTAACTTCTAAACAATTGATGTGGCTCTAGGAATTTAAAAGCCACCAATTAAACACAAAAATGTAACATAAAATGACTCTTTATTTTGGGCTGCTCTTTTGAACGAAAATGCAGCCTTTGTTCTTCAAATTTGGGCCTCCAAAGTGTGATAAGTAATGAGCCCACGCTAAAAAATGATGAATGAGAGAATAGTGTTAGGACATTTAGTGTCTAAAAATTGAATCAGGTTGGACAAAACAAAGGTGGAAGTTATCTCTCAATTGCCCTATCCAACAAATCAAATAGAAGTGTGAGGATTTATAGGTCATGCGGGATTTTATCGAAGGTTTATCAAAGATTTCACCCGTATAGCCAGGCCACTTACTCGACTTTTGAAGAATGATGTTCCATTTGAGTTCGATGTTCAACATCAAGAAGTGTTTGAAGTATTGAGGTATAAGCTGACCAGCGCACCAGTCATGCAAGGGCCAGATTGGATCCATCCTTTTGAAATCATGTGCGATGCGAGTGATTATGCCGTTGGAGCTGTTTTGGGTTAGAAAGTGGGAAAAGAAAGTCATGTTATACATTACGCCTCCAAGACACTGAATCCAGCCCAAAGGAACTATGATATAACGGAAAAGGAGCTCTTGGCCGTAATCTTCGCTTTTGAAAAGTTCTGGCCGTATTTGTTAAGTTCAAAGATTGTGGTCTATACCAATCACTCGGACACTCAAATATTTGCTTAGGAAAGAATGAGTCGAAGCCTAGACTTATACGGTGGGTACTACTATTACAAGAGTTCGATGTGGAGATCAATAAATAAGAAAGGAGTCGAGAATAAAGTGGCGGATCATCTTAGTAGGTTGATTGACAAAGGAGATGAGCAACCAATCCAGGAAGCTTTCCCCGAGGAGCACCTTTATCCGGTCCACCAAGAGAAATTGATAAGAGGCATAGGGTAACCACTTGAGACTAATCCTTTAGAATCAATACCTAAACAAACACCTAGAAGCCTTGGTTGAGCCTAAATCCTCTTTATTCTTTAACCATAAATACACAAAAGGCAATCAAAGTACTGGTAAATTGGGATGAGTAAAGGTTCAAAAGTTGGGTAGAAGGTCAAGGAGCAGAAACTGCGATAAAAAAAATATAAAAAGAAAGGTAAAACGAAATTCGTTTGCCAGAAGGAAAAAACTTCATATTTGTGTACCTTCAAACTGTCCAGATAAGACGAATACCCCAGTGGAAACGTTGCCAGGATCAAGAAAAAAAAAGAGCATAGAACACTTAGGGCCCAACCTATGAGTAAAACTTCCCTAGCCCCATTATGTCCTAATGAATTAAGACTTCTCTGATCCATTACTTAACTGCGAAATCTCTGAATTTCAACTTGGAAAAGAATTTCCTGAGAGAATTTACCCGAGAGAATTTGAGAGAAGAACCATGCACTGCTTGAAATTAGCTCTTGACTTTAATGGTTAACTAAATTTACCTTATGTCAACTGCCTGGTTTGCGCGTCAAATATACATATACTGGTGCTTTGTTATTGAGTCTGTGTTTTCTCTTTCATGTTTCCGTGTTTCTTGAGTCTTATCTTTCTTTTTCTTTCCTTTATTTCTTCTGAGTCGGGGGAGTATAGTCCATAATGACCGTAATCCAGCCAGTATGAGCTAACTTATGCTTGAGGACAAGCATGGCTTAAGTGTGAGGAGGTTTGTTCAGGCCAGATTACGGCCATTACCTTCAGCTCCAAATTGCGAAAATCACTGCATAATCTGCACAAAAGGTGTTAAATTGGCGCAGATGAACAAAAGATGTTGAGAAGATAGGTTGGGTTGAGCAAGTAGTCATGGTGGATGGCTGAAGATGGAAAACCACAAGAATGGAAGACCAGCGAGCTGACCAAGTGATACGTCAAGAGGCAGGATTAAGCACTAATGCTCTGAGAAGATCACATTCGAGGAATGCTAGCATTGGAACATTGTAAGGATCGTGAGAGCGCAGGCATAGGAAAATGCCTCACACATGCCCTAAGAAGCGGGTATATAAACAAGTCCAACACTTGGGTCGGCAACAACAATTCTAAAAAGTTCCTAAGTGTTGAGTTCGTTAGGGGAGAAATGGAGAAGACGTAGAAAACTGCATCAAGACCCCGAGAACACCCTCAGTCCGCTTTTAACCTAGCTCTGATTCTTAGACGCAAATCCTTGAGTCTCTTGTTGCTGTTACTTGTGAAGAAATTGCATGTTGAGTAATCGTAGTTAGAAGTTTATGTTATGTTTGTAGTTAATGGCGTAGAAGCTAGACTTGCCTTATCTTTATGCTTTTGGATGTTAATAGTAGAATTTCGTTTCTAAATCTCAATATGAAGTTTTATGAATGGCGTACTCTTTATTATCTCAAGTGCTATGTTTTAAATCTTATTTGTTTCTTTCGTTGATTAAGTGTTTTGCATAGTGTAGATATCGTCGTTGGAAAGAGGAACTAGAGTTCGTAGCTAATTTGTTGATGAAACGTAGGAATAGTTTGGACGTCAAGTTCATTGTGTCAAGCATGTTCAATCTTGTATCGAGGAGTTTGTGTTACAATCTTTCCTTTTAATGAGTGTTGAGTAGCTTAGGTAGATAAATTTACCTCCAGTCAGTTATGCCGTTTATAGCTATCGTTTTCCGTTTACTTTGTTTTTCTAACTCAATGAACCTCACCAAAAGTTCAGTCCGGGGACTCCATAACTTCCAATTCTAAGAGATAGAATTGGGAAGGGACGAAAAGGGGTGATTTGGAGTGATCCAGCATAGTACAAACAAGTTATGTGTGGGTTTAGTGCCAAGTGTCCAAGGGTGACCACATATCCTGCAATGTGTTACTGAAAAGTAGTAATAGTTGTAGGTTGTTTGTTTCAACTTTAGTTAGTAGTACCGCACTGCATGTATCACAGCGCACCTGAGCAAGTACTTTTTGGACCTGAATGCCTTTAAAAAAATCTATTTCTTAAGTATGTTTAATTTTCTTAAACATGTTTAGTTAATTTAATTGAGTTAAGTAGATAAGTAATTTATGCACTTAAGTAGGTAATTTTTCACAACATATGCATAGCGGCATCGCTAACCTCCCAAAGCACACCTTCAACCTGGGCAGACAATTAGTCGTTGTGGGATCGACACCCCTGCTTGCCGATACTAGTTTAGTGTTCATAAGGAAAATGGAGAACTGTACAACTCTTTGACGGACCTGGCATGTTATCAACGACAATATGAACTAACCCAGATCATCTGAATCAACAATCATATAATGAATATAATAGTACCTCAAATTTTCATGAAAATGCATATATTTATCACCATATATAGAATATTGTTGCATCTTATTCGTGTGTACATAATAACTTATTCATCAATTAATATATGTGAATGTATTGGTATATTATAGATATATAAGAATTTAATAGCAACATTCCAAGCACCAACGACATAAAATGCATTTCCTAACACAACAAGGTGTCTGGTGCCGATATGCGTTAGTAACTTGTGGTCTATCCCTTGTTTGGAAGACGTACATGAAAAGATTTATGATGCAATGGTATAATACGTATAACACAATGTAGTATTAAACAATGTAATTATCATAGCCCACCATGAATTTAATAAAATGCAAAATGTCTAATATAAATATGAGCCAATGTGTAAATTAGTTGAGCAAATCAGAAAGTAAAAAAACAAGTGAAAAATGGAGAGAATTGATAAAAAATGAAGAAGAGAATTGAAAAAAATTAAGAGGTGTTTTTGTTTCGTACGCAATCATTTCCAAAGATATGGAAATCACATATCCCATAATTTCTTCAGAGCACGCTTACAAATGAAACGAAGTTACTAAATTAACCATATAATTACATTATCCGTAAAAATATCAGCCACAAGATCTGAGCCTGACAAACATCCTAGATTTGTTCTCATTTCTAACAACATCTGAGACTGACAAACATCCAAACAAAAAGATGAAGTCTCTTACTTGTTTCAAAATCAAGATCTTTAATAAAATAAGATACCAGTATTATTCTAAATAGGGTAAAATTTTGTATTACACCTAGCAATGGGATATAGAATACAAAAGATAATTATACTATATGTTAATTTATGGAAAAATAACCACTCAAAAAAATTTATATAACAATAAAACTATCATAATTATGGCTAAAGCATATATATAATATATGCAAATAAATATAATATTGACATCTTATGTGATATAAGACTAGAGAAGATGTCTGGATATATTCGATCATTCCAAAATATTCAAACAATAATAAAAACGCATATCATGACTCCACGCAACCCATGTTCCAAGTCAGATAAGCCCAACGTCTCAGTGTTAATTCGGGCTCGTGATCTACTTTTTACTTGATTATGTTTATTATGTCTTTTTTAAGAGAACTATGTTTATTGTTTATTTGTGAGAAAATCACGTTTTTCTATATATAGCTAATGTTATAGGGTAAATTGCAAATTAAATCATAATTTTTTTCAGCATTTTTGTATATTAAATCTAACTTTTAAATAGTAATATTCCAATCTTCTGATTTGTTATGTATTTGTTTTCTAAATTTTTACATGAACTTGGGATAGAGATTTAGACATCTATCTAATATCAAAATTCAAAATTGATTGAAAACTTTTGAAACACATAGTCTGTGTTGTTCTCCTATACTATTAGTATTATCATCGGACTTTCAAAATTGCAATTTGGACTGTAGAGAATTCCGTTGTGTGACTCTTGGCTAAATTACTTAGCTTTAGACGGTGGATGGCGAAATTTTAAAAACAATAAGACAACACAAGCAATGGGCTTCAAAATCTTTCAATCAATTATGAGTAGGGATGTCAATCGGGTCAACCCGCTCGGGTTCAGGCCGACCCTATTGGGTTGTCGGGCTATTCGGTTACGGGTCATTTGGATTGTAATTTTTTCGGGTTTGAAATTCTCAACCCTAACCCTATATTATCGGGTTTCGGGCTAACCCATCGGGCCAATCGGGCTAAAAAAATTATGATTTTTTCTAATTAATATATTAATTTTGATAGTTGTATATTTGTAACAAAGAAATACATTAATAAATGAATGTCATTTCAACTCAAAACTAATATATAACTTTTAGAGAAATAAGAAAATACATTTTCTTAATAGATTATCACTTTTTTATTAAATCTAAATGTTTTATATTAAAGGTTGTAGTAAATATAGAAAAGTGAAATGATGAGCATAATTTTCGAATATCAAAATGCATTTTTTTACATGCATTGAAAAAAATTTAATTATACTAACTTTCAAAAGTTGAAAAAATAATAAATTAATGAAGTTTGAAAACTAAATAATGAGAAATCGCTAATTTTTGGGTCGACCTTATGGATTCGGCCTATCTTCGGGCCAACCCTATTGGGTTGTAGGCTAGGGTCATTCAGATTGAGATTTTTTTAGAGTTGGAATTTTTCAATCCTAATCCTATCGGATTGTCGGATTAATCGGGTCAGCCCACGAATTTGGGACTAAATTGACATCCCTAATCGTTATGTTTTAATATTTAATATTTTGATCAAATATTTGTAGGCGAATGTCGATTTTCTTCGGCAAATCTAATTTGTTGGACTTATGATTAAAATAAATCTTATTTCTCATGGGCTGAATCTGAACCTTTTATAGGCTGAATCTGTCTGAATTAATATGGCAGGCCGCGTATCATTATTAGCCCATTTAAAGGGTGGTTCCGTAATTTACCATATCTTTAACAAGTAGAGTACATAAACCTCAAAACCCTAAACTATTTCCTCCTCCTCTGCTGAACCTAATCCCCAACTCTACCGGCAGCAGCATCGACGGCCTAGGCGCGCGTCATAATTTTTCAGGTAAATCGGGTGATCGGTTATTTCGTATGTTTCGTTGTTATATGAATTGGCTACATGTTTCTTTTTTCCGGAGCCATTTATCGAGTTCTTACATGTCGATTTGCAGTCATTTACGGATCCTATACTTCCGTTGTATAACGTTTGTGTGTATCTGAAAGCGTGATCTAAATTGTGGAAGTATTCCGCCGAATTTTTTATACACTGGTAGACGTTATAACAGTTAAGATCAAGGATTCAGGGACGATGTAGTCTGTGTTTTATTTAATTTATTAAGTTCGTAGTGTCCTTGAGTGGCGATGTAGTACGAAGCCTTGATACTACATGCCGACTTTGTATTGTTGGATGATTTGTAATGTTTTTGGAATGTAGGCTCTACTGTACGACGACATGTCGCCGTTTGCCACTTCATGCCAGATAATGTGTCATTTTTGTATGTATTGTTTTTATTGATTTATTGATTTATTTTGTAATGTTTGTGAGATGCTATTGGTGGATAGTTTTGGTTGTTATTACTATTCGTGGCTGCGATTTGCCTACTTCAAATCGTGGTTTATTGTTTGTATACAACTTGTGGTTGTATTGATAACTAGATGTTATTAAAATTCTTGTCGCATATGTTTATGTTTGAAATCAATGGAACTTTGTTGTTTTTCACAATCTGATGGTTACGCGTTTCTAATCAGATTGCACTAGTACAAGATGGTGAGAGTAAGTGTGCTTAATGATGCTCTGAAGAGCATGTATAATGCTGAAAAGAGAGGAAAGCGTCAGGTCATGATCAGGCCTTCGTCGAAAGTCATTATCAAGTTTCTTATTGTCATGCAAAAACATGGTATGCCTCTTTGGCTCTTGTTATGCACTAGGTTCTTTGGTTTTGTGCAAAAAAAAAAAACAATTTTTTAAATTGGTGTAACAGGATATATCGGAGAGTTTGAGTATGTTGATGACCACAGATCTGGAAAAATTGTGGTTGAACTGAATGGTAGGTTAAACAAATGTGGTGTTATCAGCCCCCGCTTTGATGTCGGTGTGAAAGAAATTGAGCCCTGGACTGCAAGGCTGCTCCCATCAAGACAGGTAAAATTTGGAATTGTAACATTGCTCATTTTATTCATTAGTAATGAAACACGGCTGACTACAATTTCCCAGTGAGAGTGTTCTTTGTAGGCATCTCATTACTTGGTGAAAACTAATAGATACAACTTTCTTGATTTTAAGTTGGGACTTTAAATAGGGAAAATATCTAACATCATTACCCATCCTGACTGCAGTTCGGCTACATTGTGCTGACAACGTCTGCTGGAATCATGGATCACGAAGAAGCTCGTAGAAAGAATGTTGGCGGTAAAGTTCTAGGGTTCTTTTACTGAACGTGATTTTGGATGTGAGTACTGACTACTGAGTGTACTCCCTTAATATCTCAATCGATGTATTTTGGCCTTTTTTGTCTTCTCTATCAATTAGAGTTTGAATATTCAAGTTGCATCATGGGGAGGCTCAATGTAGCAGGGTTTTTTTCTATTTTTAATTTTAATTTTTAGTATCGGATCGGATGTTTGGGATTATGCTTTTTTTGAAATTTCAGTAGATCTTTTATTTTGTTGAAAACTATATGAAATACGTGTGGAACAATGTTGTTTATCTCGTTAGTTCACTAATATAATATTTTTGTTTCATAGGCAAAGTGTTTCCGCTTATTGGAAATTCTGATTATTTATGACTATTGTGTATAATCCTAATGCATACTTTTGAATGAAACTGTTATCATTAGAGGTATATACAATAATATCTCATGACATAGTTTAATAAGATTAATTTTCCACAATGGAAAGCTCAATCAACTCATATTATTATAGTATATCTGAGTGATAATTGTTGGAGCCACATGGATCATCAATATTTATAGAGAAGAAAAATAAAATAAGCACTACCTTGAAAAGGCTATGGCTGAATACCGCCCCACTTTCCTAAAGTAACAACAAAGCACTCCAAATTATAAAAAGTATTCCCATTACTATACACACTTAATGTAACGTTGGCATTTGTGTAGATCATATTTTAATTCATGAATGCTGTTATTGTTTATGGCTATGCTGTGTGTTTTACATTGTTAAACAAAAATATGATCACCTCAACCCAGCTAGATTATATATTCTATAAATTTTTTTGCAAATAGATCATCATATTCATCGATAATTATATCTAATTAGAACTCTTTTCGTTTATTGTCTTCCATATGTGGTAACCTAATTGGGAGTAGACTTAGATAAAGGCCTTTCTAAAAAACAAAATAAAAGCTTATCTGTAGATAAGCTCAAGCCAAAAGAATTTGGCAGATTTTGTGATTCAAATAGATAAAATGGATTTATATAAAAGGCAAAACCTTCCATTGAGCATGAACAAACTTCTTCATAGCAGTCGCACACTAGATGCATGATTTGATTACATTGACTTGAAACAGAAATGCTGAAGAAAGTCATCAGAAAAGAACCCTAAATTAAAATATACAAGGAGAGCTAAATACAACCTCCATTCCCTTATGACATCTAGTTACTAGTATGAACAAATTCTCCTCTTTTCTTTTTCATATAAAATTGAAACTTGTTTTCTAGTTAGCCAATCATATAATTATAAAAAGGGAAAGATTGAAAGTGATGATCAACCACAGGCTGCTGCTGTTGCTGCATCATCAACATCTTGCTTTCTTCTTCACTCATACACCACAAAGAGTCAGTTGGGCAGTAATCCCATATGGGAGAGGCCACTGTTTGAGTGGTGAGCGCGCAGTTCTCCTCCGGAAACTCGAATTCCTTCCATAGATCATCCATGGAGTATACCTTGTTCCCTTCTTCCACCTCCAAATCACCAGTCTTGTTCTTCTCACCATGAGTAGCAGTTGCCGGTAGTTCCGCCCCACCGGTGTCATAGAAACTCCGCTCCCCCTCTGCCCCCGCGGCCTTCCCCTTGGCCAGGGCAGACTCCCCCAGCCTAGGGCTGTTGGGGGCGGACGAGGAAGAGTTGGAAAATGAAGATGAAGATGAAGTCGAAGATGAGGAAGAAGAAGACCCTTTCTTCTTCTTCCTCTCTTGAGCCTTCTTTCTCAAGTGGGTCCTCCAGTAGTTCTTGATTTCGTTGTCAGTGCGCCCGGGAAGTTTTCGGGCAATTCTCGACCACCTACGTATGATCAAATCAAACTGTAAGAATTAAGAAACACCAAACATATTAGGGCAAATTAAAAGAAGAAGGAAGGAAGTACTAACCTATTTCCCCATTTAGATTGAAGCTCGACGACGAGACGCTCTTCGTTGGGAGTCATTTTGTCTCGTTTGAGGCCGGGGTGGAGGTAGTTAACCCACCGCAGCCTGCAGCTCTTGCCAGTTCGTTTCAAACCTATAACAAAAAAAATAATTTGAAACTCTTTTGTTAATTTTTCTTTTTTTGGTTTCATTTTTTGGGGGGACGATGGCCGTTTCCCTAAACAGGCCTACCTATATATTGTGTCTCCCGCCAACCTTCAAACCTGAAACTTTAGCAACGAAATCCCATCGCCGATCACCAAACAAGTTCACGTAGAATACAAGCTGGACATCTTCATGTTCTGTCCACGGCCCTTTTCTCACTTCTTCTTTCTCCATTTTCATTTTCTCTCTCTATCTCTCTTGTTATCTTCTCTCTCTCTTGATATCTTTCTCTCTGTGTGTGGGCTGAGATGCTGTGAAGGGTGATTGTGTATGTATATATACTGGTAATTTCAGCGGGTGAAAACGGGAATAGTGTGTGTATATTATTTGGTAGTGGGTTTGAATTGCGTAAATTAATGAGAGATTTGAATGTGATGGAAGAAGGGATCAGCACCATACATGTGGTTTGCAATTAAAATTTAAACATTGATAGGACAATGTGGCTATATGATGCCAGCCCATTATAAAGTGCGTTTTTATTTTTTATTTTTTATTTTTCTCTACTTTTTTTTTTAACTTCGATTTTTATAAGTGGTTGATATGTTGATTTAACTTTGATACATAGCGCTCCATTTTCCACAATTTCACAGTAGTTTCTGTGAAAGTAGTAAGCCATATAGCTCTATTCAAGCCTTGTGGTCAAGATCATATTTTGTTGTGTTCCATTTCATTTACTTTAATGATGAATAGATAGTGTCGTGATGCTGCTTGTGATGGTGGACTCGAAAAAAAGTTATTGGTTAATTAGCTAAGAAGAATCCAAGACATGCCAACCTTTCATTTCCTTAGAGACGAAGTTGAATATTCTGGCCGGAAACTAAGATAAAGGAATTATTTTTAACTTTTCAATATAAAAAATAGGAGAAAACATTAATATTCTTCTTATAGGGCCCAAGAATATAGAGTAATGACATAAAAGAGGCAAATGCTTGTTTCCGCGATATTGTATTATCGTGTATATATTGTGAATGATAAATCACAATAATTTCTATCTTCTGTCAATTAATATGGGAAATTTAATGCCGTCAAATTTTTTTGCTATCGCTTATGCTTTCAAAATTTTGTTTGTGTTAAAATAAAAGAAGTTTGCCCTATATTAGATATGTGATCAAAGTGAGATGAATTTCTTAAGCTATTTAAGAAGCTCAAGGACTTTTAATACAATTACACCAATTACTACTCTATAATCTTATAATTAATTCTAGTCAAAAAAATTATTCATAGTTTATCTTGTAGGAGAGTCTTGATAGAAAGGTGAGAGTGTTTCTAAAGGCTTGTAATAGTATATGGAATTGGACCAAGAATGAGAGGAATACTGTGTGACTTTAGAAGTTTATCATATAGTGAATTCTTTTGTGGGTCGTGGTTTTTCATAGGGAATTAATTTTCCAACAATTTGTATCAGAATCCGATTCAAATCTCTTGATATTGAGTCCGATTCAAATCTCTTTGATATTTTACTTATGCTCTGATGTAGCAATTTTGTCTGATTTCCACATCAGAAAAGATTTCTTGAGAAATGCCTGAGTATCTCTTGTGAGACGATCATTCAATTAAGGTGGAGAAACAATTCGTCAAGGCAACTTCAAGTTCAATGAAGTTTGACGTGGAGAAATTTGATAGAATTATCAGCTTTTGCTTGTGGTAAGGGCAGGTCAAGGATGTGTTGACACAATCTAGTGTACACAAGGTTATGAGAGGTAGTTCGAAATCAATTGGAGATACAAACAAGAAAGATTCTAGTATGAGTAATGAAGATTGAGAGGATTTGGATCTGAGGGCGGTAAGCACAATATGTCTTTGCTTGGCCAAGAATATTCTTGCAAATGTACATGGAATTTCAAACGCGAAGAAGTTGCGGAAAAGCTAGAAGCTCCATATCAAGCAAAGGGCATTTCGAATTGATTATACCTGAAGTTATAATCACATGCCTTGCGAATTAATGGAGGTACAAAAATTTCAGATCACTTGAGTACTCTTAAATCTTAATGGCACCATCTATGAAATAGAGACAATTTGAGTGAAAATTGAAGATGAGGATAAAGCGTTAAGACTCATCTTGTCTGTTCCACGTCCGTGTGAGCACATGAAGCCAATTCTAATGTATGGGAATGTTTGTTGAAGTCACATAAAAACTTATTTCTGATGAAAGAAGACTAATGAGTGAAATGCATATTTTAATGAAAAAATCAACAATAACAACTATCAGCAAGGGGAGGAAGAGGGACTTCAAGGATGTTATTTGTTGGAGGTGCAGCGAACTGGGACATACAAAGTAAAATTGTCCAAGTGGAACGGTGTCGACAAATAGCTCTCAATAATAAGCCAACGTGTGATGGTGACCTCTTATGATGACATGAACATCCATATGGCATATCGAACTGCCATGTACAAGGATGTGATGATGTTAGTTGGACAACATATGCATTTGTTTGGCATGGATGCAAGGTGTGTCATGAAAATTGTATATCGATGGCTGAAGGACTTTTAGGAGAACCAAAAATTAGAAATTGCACCATATTCTTCAGCAAGTTTTTTCGACATGTGAAGAAATTTATAGAATTATTGATTCTAAGTGTTCTACTCATATGGTGGAATAGGTTTATTGTCCTTTTGAGAATAATAGTCTTTTTTTGTTAAGAATCATGATTGTTAGTGAAGACAATGATGTTTTCATTTAATTTAACAATGTGGAAATTATTGAATTTTGCTTGTATCAAATAAAAGAAGTTTGTCCCATATTGGATATGTGATCAAAATGGGAGGAGTTTATTAAGTTATTTAAGAAACCTAAGGGCCTTTGCATCAATCACTACTTTATAGTTTTGGAATTAAGCCTAGTCAAAAAAATTTATCCATAGTTTTTCTTGTAGGAGACTTTTGATAAAAAGGTGTGAGTTTTTTCAAAGGTTTATAATAATATAAGGGGTTAGGCCGCGGGAAGGAAATATTGTGTGATTGTAGAAATTTATCATATAATAAATTTTTATTGTAGGTCATGATTTTTCTCCGAGTTTGAAATTTTTCACATTAAAATATTGTATTGGTGATTGTTGTTTTTCTTTTCTTCATCTTATTTTTTCTTCTTTTTATATTTCCTAATAATGAATGGGAGAATTGGTCTCCCAACACAAAAGATGTAGTTGCCATAGAAAGCTGATGCATCACGAATTTCATTTTGTCAACTCAAATATATGATATATGAAAAATATGTATACGTTTTGTGAACATTGTAACTATATTGACAAAAAGAATTATGACATGGAATGGAAAATGCAACTAATAATAATCTAAAAGATACTATATTCGTCTCAAAATAATAGTTTCATTTTGCTATTTTGGTATGTCCACAAAAATTAGTCTCTTTTTATTTATAGACACTATCCCACAATAAATCACCCTTAATATATCAACTTATTCTTTCTACCACATGGCCCATAACTTTCTCTACCCACAATACAATTATTAATTCTTGCTAACACTAACGTTAAGGTGGGATCATTTTTCTACTCACAATACACTCAACTGTTTTGTTAAAATTCATCTCGCATTCCATTAATTAGGCTCATAGTTTGAGCGCGGAGGAAGTATATAATAGAATATCTCCAAATTGAACTTAGACTTTGTAGTACTAATATTTTCCACATTAGGCTAATGGTTGGTGGAAATTTGTCAAAAAGAAAACTTCATGTATTATTCACCTCATACTCATGGAAAATTCTAATCTGTTAAAGATAGACACTTTATAAAATAAATAAATAAAAATCCTAGGTAGGTTTATCAACCAAGAATATACCTCATTTGAAGAAATGGTTTTAGCTTTCTTCATTTTCCGTATGTGTATAGATAGGATATGAACCGTGGCAACTACTTTTGGTGTATAATGGGTAAATCCACGCTCTTATGCAAATAGTCTTCAAATTATATGTATAGATATGTAAATCAAATTTAAAAAATCAAATGTAATAAATGTATATATCTATATAAAAATATTGATAGAATTCAAACCTAGATCTTTTATTTTAGAAATACTCGTTCTAGATTTAAGCTTCTATATTAATTACCATTACGTTCGAATCGATTTAAATAGGAAAATACTTTAGCAGAATGGAAGTGTGATAAACTTCAAAATCATTGTAAAATGAATCCTGGGGTTCGTTGTCATGAATTACGAATTCATCCACAAAGACATTAATCCCAAAATAGAAAATAATAGATTTTTTTATTATATAAATGAGAAGAATAGAGCAAAAGAAAGAATCACAATCCCAAAAAGGAAATAAATAATTCACCTGTACCCATTGAAAATAATATGACAAATAAAAAAATAAAAGTTATTTTGTAGGGAATATTCTTGTTTATTAGATCATTTTGCAATTATTAAATGTAGAATATTCTTTTAATATATAATATGGCTTTAACCGAGCCATCAAATGAGGCGTTGAAAGCATATGATATAAAGTTAAGTTATCTTGAAAGGGGTATGGGGCGCCACCTGTTTAATGGGAGCGTCTCAAATGTAATTATATACTATTGTTTGAAAATGATACCACTATCAATCTAATAAAAATGGTGGGCTATTGCATCATCTTGTTAGTTTTCCCTCCATATGACTTACCAACATTAGGTTTTCTCTACAATTCATTACGGGTCCGTTTGGTAAAATAGATTTGGAATTGATTTGGAATTACAATTATATGGAATTGAATTTGAAGTTTTGGTATTATAATTCAATTCCAAATCC
>JAYDZE010537371.1:0-14986 GCA_034509125.1 Monilaria moniliformis
AACTCCAAATTTAATTGTTCACATGTGAGTTGCAGCCTTTGATCTTCCCAAAATTTGCATTGAAGAATCAAATCACATTTTTTTATAAAAAAAAAAAAAAAATTAAAGGTGGCCGCCGCATTGCGGTGGACCACCGTTAACGCAGCCCCTGTGCGGCCGCCACAGCTTGGCGATCAGCCGCTCTAGCGGCTGAAAGCCCGGCTGGATCCCCTCCATCGCCGCCCCGCCGCGGCCGCCCCCATTTTTTCCCTTTTAGCGGCTGCGTTATGCATGCCCTTAATAATGGGATAGATTCATATGATATGTTACACATATAGTATTAATTACTTTTGAAAACATTAACTTACATTAATGAATTAAATTTTTATTACAATCACATGATAATATACGTAAGACTTTCACATAATAGATTGGTAAGATTATTGTGTTCGCTGAAGAGTAAGTAAGAATTTCTTAATTATAAAATCGCGAAATACACCATGAATATTTACCTAGTTAAAATCAACAAAAAAGGAAATAATGTAGTAATCTCCCTATAGATTTGCACGTCCAATCTGAGACAAGCCAAAATGTCTATCAACTGATGACCCACCCCAGCTCGTAAAACATCTTTTCAAACATTAAAAGATTAGACTCCTAAATTATTAGCCACAATTATTTGTTCGTCCTATTTAAAGATTAGTTTGATTGATGCCCTTTCTATGCTTACATTATGACACTGGTAAGCAAACGCAAAAGTGTCATATATACTATAAACTAGATTTTTATTTCAACGTGACCTAACAAATAAGTGATCAATTCAAAAATTAATGAAATTATTACATTAGTGTTCACTTCAAGTAGTTTGTATATTTTATTGTAATTTTATATGGTTTAACATACTAAAATAAATAATAAATGTTTGAGGAAAAACAACATTAATTAACTGGCCTTATATATCTATCATCAATTAAAATTATAGTATTCCTTTGGAAAAAAATTTGCATTTTTGAAATTGTCGTAGTCAACTTAAGAGTACGAAAATAATTTTTTTTTTTTTTTTTAACTTTTAGACTGATATGCTTTCAAGAACAGTATATTATTAGATATATAAAAAATAAACCATTTAACTCCTTCATAGAATCAACTTTTTTTTTATAAAAATAATATAATTCCCGGTCCAGTTTCGTACCGTCGGCGTAACATGATATTGAATATATTATTTTATACAAAAAAATAATTAAAACCAGTCCTATAATACATCTACTTTGGTCAGAGCGATCGTACAGTTAACCGTCATTTGGGCGTTGTTATTAAGCAATAATGAGGGTTAGCATTATTTTATAGTTAAATAATGTCAACTACATCTCACTTGCATAATAAAAAAAGTATGGTCTCGTATATAAAGATGTAAAGAAGGAACGTTTTATTTTGTCCTTTTTCTGAATTTGTCCTCCTAATAAGGTTGGTGACGTCTCGAATTCACTTCTCTTCAAATAAAATAATATCGATAACTAGCTACATTTAATTAATAATTACCACTCTTGTCTCCAATAAAAAAGTAAATATGTGAAGCAGACAACTGTAGACGTGACCCATCGATTCCTAGCCGTCCATTTTGACAGCTTTAAACTGATAGGATTTATCTTGGTTAAAATTCCGAGCTCCTTAGTAAATTTGCGACTATAATTTAATGTTACTATTATGAAACTATGCTACAAAATAGAACAAAATAAAGTATTAGGAAGCTAATAGTGAAATGGCGTGCGTTGCTTTCCAAGAACATCACGGCTTTCAAGATTTCATCTTTTTAACATTTATTAATTACGATTAGTAATTTTGTTATTAGAACCTTTCGTTACCCTTGAAAGACAACATCCTTAAAAAAAATTGCATTTACCAAGTCTTATGGTTTGGAGATTAACACCAAATTAAAGCCTTTTACTTTTGCAAGATTGATTGCTTGAATTAAAATATAGACCTTAAATAATAGGTGATGGGCATCAAAAGGCCAAGATTGGGAATCTTGAATGATGACTTGGATGAGTTGATTAAAAGAAAACTTTGAGTTTTTTTTTTTCGTGAGATCCATTTCATTTGATTTGAGTTGATGATAATGTAAAGTAGTTTCAAATCAAATTTCTTGTCAATGTGGAGACATCACATTAAGATAAGGTTCATCAATTCTATCCCATCAAGGGTTTAAAATGCTTGCATGCCTAATTAATTTCTTTTTTCCTAGCCAACAATCACAATTAGTCAAAGAAAATAATATTGTATGTGTTTCGTTGGCGGTGGGGTGGGTTGGGGGTGGCAATTTTTTTTAAAGATAAATAGTGAAGAAATTATCATAAACTACCATTATTTATTTTTTTCAATATCATTAATTAAATTTTACCTAATTATTCAAAATTACCTAAAACTTTTGAAATCTATTTCCACAAGTTTTCGTTCCTTATGGGTTTGTGGGTTTGAGGGCCTACATTTTTTCCCATCCACATATCATGAGAGAAACCCTTGTCTTTCTACTTTTGCATGGAGAAGTCAAGAGATAACACCTTGCCTATTAATTAGCATACCACCTTACAAATCAACAATATAGAATTTTGTGGTATAATGGCTCTTATATTACACAAATATGATATTTTTTTGGTATTTTTAAATTTTACACTATGGATCGAAGGAGATTAATAAATAGTTCAATTTTGGAATGATAAATTATCATCCAATTAAAAATATTAAGCATAAGCCGAGTTAATTTTTGTTTTTTCTGAGGAAAATATACAAATTTAATTGGATTGCAATAAGTTGGCTCATTTAATTAAGGATCTGTGGGCGCTTAAAACAAAACAAAAGCCCAAAGCCTTACGGGCCGGACAGTAAGCCCAATCTTATAATTGACCATGTAAATTAGTAGCATATACTAATGTTTTGGTAATTATTTGGGATAATTAATTGTAAATTCATACACTACAGGAATTTTGATTTTTCCAAACATTATGAAATGGGTGACAAAATACACAAATTATGATCATTTTCAAAATTTATCAAAATTCAGAATTTGCTCATCGAAGCTTACCTGAAATCAAAATTTTAATACGTTGCGTGACTTTTTTAAACATTTGATTACTAAAATGAAATTATATATACCAAAAATGTATGCAGATGCATGATGCTCAGAAATTAGATGTGGATCTGTATTTGACTTCTAAGCATCACCGTCTGACTTTCGAGTATTTCGTAATTGATATTTTCATCATTAAATATCTATTTTTTGCACATCTGAATATTTAAAGTCATATGGTGTATAAATTTTTTTATATCAATTCAGTTCTAATTTGGGTAAAAAATTAATTATGACTTTTTTTAAATAATCAAAGTTTGTGTATTTTGTAACCAACTTTATAGTACACGGATAAAAACAAAATTTTATCATAATATATGGATTTGCAATCTGTTAGCCCTAATTATATTATTTTTATATCTACGTGGCTAAAATAATATCCCATACAATTGAGATAACTTTATTCCAAAATATTGGAATAGACAAGAAAATACCTCTTCCCACAAAGAATTATGCTCCAATTAGTCAAACCCATACATTCTTAAGCGACAATTTCAATAAAATTCATAACTATCTTTATTATAATGGATGTCGAAATAAAATAAAATAAAATTTCCTAATATGATTTACGGAAGAGCTGGAAACGAAGGTCAAACCTGACCCGGACCGACTGATTATTTTTTGTATATATGTAACTGTGATTATCTAATATACCAGGATATGTTGTGGTGCAGTGGTTGAGTGCTATATCTACAAACGCATAGATTTTGGATTCAACATGTGTCGATTTTTCTTCTTTTTTTTTCTACAAATTATAAATAAAGTTTCTTAATACTTAACACCAATATGGAAATGTCGTGGTGCCGTGGATGAGTGTTATATCCCGAAACATAAAGGTCTTGATTTCAACACCTATATGTGGTGCACTACAAAAAACGCGGCATTTAAGGTAAACAATCAAATTTCGTCAGTAATGGATTTTACCAATGGACTCCCAACGGCATCGGTCCGTCGATAATATGTACATTGGTAAAAATATATACCGATGAACAGTTGATGTTGGTAAAAATTTTGACGGACTACCGACCACCTTTTGCCGTCGGAAAATCTTCTCCGCTCCGCCGCCTGGCGCCTCTTTCGCCGGCACGATGACTAACGACATGCACTCATCGGTAATACCGACGAACTATATCCGTCGATGTCCGTCGATAAATTCATAACCTTAATTTCGTGCTCTTTACCGACTCACTTTCCGACAGCTTGTTACCGACATGATTTTCCGTCAGTAATCATGGAGCTCAATATCATTTTTTTTCCATTTGTTGTTCACCTAGTTACAAAACCTGTTATCAATAAATCAATTAACAAAGCAATAATATAACATATCAACAAATCAAAAATAAAGATGGATAAACCACAAACTAACAATTGAAGTTCAATTCAGTTCAAATAAAGTAGTAATGCAATAGAACATATAATCACACTTTATCAGAATCATTATCGTTAGGATTGGCCGGTGAGTGACTTGATTGATTGGATTGTTGGGTCATGAACTGTTGCATCTGCTGCATCATCTCCACCATTCCATTAACCTTATTCAGTAGCATCATTCTATTTGTGCGCTCTACATCCTATTTCTGCTGCATCTGAGATAAAGTTTGTTCCCAAACATGATTGGTCGATCTAGTACTCTGTGTGAAGGAGCCACCCACAAGGCTCGTCGTCATGCTATCGGTTCCGAGCATCCTCCTTTTCTTATCGAGGCGCCCTCCCATTACATCATGGTAGAAGATCTTATTCAGATCGACTTCATCGCCCTCAGACGCAATAATCTCGTGTACCATTGCATGATTAACAGGTACAAAAAAAATTAAATTAACAAATTATCATATATATATATATATATATATATATATATAGGGTTGTATTCAAATCTGAACGCTTCTTTATTACCAAACAAAGAACAACATATAACCGTCCGATCATTAAATCTAACCGTTCATATATGCGCCACGTGTCATCGATTTTCTCTATTTTCTTAATTAAAAGGGCACTAAAGTAATTGTCATACAAGGTTTTATAACCATCCGAAAAAGAAGGGATTTTCTTCCATGATTGCATAGGATGAATCTCTTTATTTATGGAAGATATTTATTTTCAATAAAAAGAGGTTAAGAGTTATTTAAATGACGGTTGGAGATATGTATCATTTTTAGTTTAGGCGAAGTTCCGAAAGATTATTTAATGCATATATAATGAATCAATGCAAATCATTTAATGATTTCAATTAATGCAATATAATGTTCACGAAAAATATATATAATGGTTTTGTATATTTCAGTATAATGAGGTTTTAGTAAATATATATTGATCACGAAATATGTATATAATGATTTTATATACATGACATTATATGATAAATTTGTTATGCATTTGTATTTCAAATTGTAGGTAAAGGTTTTACTGTAATTATTATTAATACAAGGACATTTTTCAGGATGAGTATTGATTATTATATTAATAATTTATTATGATATTTATTATATATGTTAATTATGTATTATAATAGACAATTTTCGATATATGTAATGATTTCATTCTATGAAAATAATGATAATCATCTTCTTATATCATGATTGAAATTTGAGATAATAGTACTTCAAAGTCAGATTAACAAAATTTTATCCAAAAGCATCACATATACGTATAATTAATATATAATTTGATCAAAAAGTAGTAGAAGAGAAACTGACGTGTTGTTTTGGAATAGATATATCATATATGGTTCAAAAGGTAGTGGAGATATGGTGGAGTAAATATCGCTATAAACAAGGCAACTACTCCGATTTTAATCTCGCTAATCATTTTGTTTGACAAATTTGACATTTTAATGCATACTATATATTTATATAATGATTCTCGAATTGCTCAAATCGCGACCGTTTATTTTAAAATTGAATGGTTAATAATCGAATGATTATTGTAGGCATAAACGTCAGAATACACACTTTTATAACAAACTAAAAATAAGTAACAAATAAATAGATAATATAGTATGATATATTACATAGTATAATATATAAGTTAAATATATATTAAAAATATAAGGCAAACCAAATTTGTAAAACGAATATTTTATAATAGGTAAAAGATATAACTTTATATTTGTTTATTTTTATGCTTGAAAGAGGATCCGTCTTAGAAGTTAGAAGCCAAGAAGGGAGGAGTGCTACACTTAAAGAATCCAACAACATTTGCCAAAAATGTCAGATACACATGGATGAAAATAACAGGTGGGCTAACAGTAGCAAGAAAAAACATCAGTAGTACTATACAAGGAATACATACATATTTGCCTTGCGTTATGACCACCCAGAATCCAAAGCGTGAACAACATCAGTAAGGTGGTGTTTTAAATAATGGAATAGATACATAAATATGACATTAATTAGGTTAATTAACTATTAATTCAAAGGAATGAATAGATGCAACTGCATGAGCTAAGCCAAGCCAATTCGTTAAATACATGTCACTATCGTCGGTTACCCTCTCTCTCTCTCTCTCTCTCTCTCTCTCATGTGGTTTGGCAGGAAACATGGAGGAGACCTTTTGCAATATAACTTAGACTCTTGACAGCAATCAAACAAAAATATAATCAGCTAATTATATGCTCCACTTTCCGCTAATTCCAAAATGTATGTGAAAGAGACGCAATATCCTTCATATTTTCAGCCTCCAAGTCCAAATGTTGCTTTTACACGCACACATATCTTGCTAAGTATAGCTAAAAGTGGGAGTATCACATGAGAGAATGATGGAGAAATTTCTGTCTGTTGCATATTTAAAGAATCTTTAATGGGGTTGGAGAAATTACACTATCAAACCCTTGTGAACTCTGAGGAAACCCCCAACAGATTAATACCCCACCACGAACAAACACTATATTAGATTGAATCACGATAATTCACATGATACTTAGTTTTCATTATGCTTGTCTTTAGAGACCCCAAAAAAGTTGAACTAACAAGACTATCAGTAATTAAGGCCACTATTTTTGGTGAGACCCATCACTCTCTATTTGTCCAGATTGCGATCAAACTTAATTCACCGATTATTTCTATATACAAACGTCTCTTGACGTTAATTGTACTCTCATATACATACATTATTTTAAAAGTCAAATATAATTATCTACAAATCACATCGACTAAATAAATTATATTTGAAAAATCAGATTGAAACATATTCAAATCTATAAAGACAAAGATGGAATTCAAACCTAAGAACAAATACTCACACTAGGACGGGACATTAAAAGCGTAGCTTATTACATAAACACACTCAACAGAAAGCACCCTTAATTAATTTTGGTTAATTAGATTAAAGATGCAGTTAGCAGCAACGCGAACATGCCACGTGGGGCCTCAGGAAAGAACCAAGACGAGGGAGAAAACGTAGAGAAGAGGAGGTGAATAACGGTATACTAAGATTGTACAGTAATTAACTCAATAATGGAGGAGCAGTACAACTACAACTGCCAAAGCTCAGGGGTTCCTTGGAGTAGCATTAAAGACTACTGGAATTTTTCCCCCATCTTCTTCTCCACTGCTACATTGCCATAGTTCTCCCACCATCCACAAACTAACCTTCTATTTCTTCGCCAATTCATTTCTGATAGATTTTATACCCCAAAAAACTGTGTGCAGATTTCTCTCAAGAAAATGGGGCACACTTGCCATCATCTTCTCCACGTGATTTTCATCATCATTGTTTTCTTCCTCATCTCTTTCCGCACTCTGATCTCAATCGATTACACCAATCATGGCGTCAACAAAAGTTTTGTTAATCAAGATTCTAAAAGGGTCTTTTTGTTCGACAAGTTCAGAGTCTTGCTTGGACTCAAACCGAGAAATGGAGAGTTCTCGCATTTCTCTGCATCGCCGGCGCCGGCTCCGGGCCCCGGCATTTCCCCCCGCGGCACTCCGGCTCCTTCTCCGGTGGCGCAGCGGCGCGCGTACGTGCCGCTGCGCCACCGCCACCCGCTCCCGCAGGCCCACAAGGTGCAGAAGGAGGAGCGAGGGAGAGGCAAGAGAGTTATGACTGCAGTGCTTGCATCAGTCGGAGTTACCTCGGCGCTGTGTGCGGTGGCGATGTTTTTCGGCTGCCGGAAATTCAAGAAACGGCGGAGGAAACAGAGAAGGAGAGGTTTGTCCAAGTTTATGAGCTCCCAGAGCTTAATGAAAAAGGTAACCTCTGATCCCGGCCCTGATCTTTTCTACCTCAATTCGTTGGAATCTGCTTTAGAACCAGAAAAATGCTGTCTGAAACTGAACCCCTCCACCAAAAAAATCTGCTCCGGCGAGAATACATTTGATGAGAGAGAAGTTAAAGTCACAGATTCGGAGAGAGAGAGTGGAAGGTTTTCATCGTGTGGAGAGATTATTACTGTGCATGAGATTTCGGAGTGTGTGAAGCATGAGCATGACGACGGCTCTAGTTCTTCTTGCGGCGAGCGAATAATTCCGGAGGAAATTCACAAATTTGATAATAAAATTGTTCATGTTGAAGCAAATTCAGATGATGATGATGATGAATCTTTCCATTCATTTTGTGATTCGCAAACCAGGCTTTCCAATGTTTCAGTTTCTAGCGTAGGCGAAACCTCAGAAAGTATGTCGCGCGAAGAAATTAAGGAAACATATTCTTCTACTTGTACAGCTGCCTCAAAGATTCCACCACCACCACCTCCTCCACCGCCTCCGCCGCCTGCATTTCGTCAGGAATCCAAATCTCTTAGCTCATCCACATTGCTAAGTAGGTTTCCGGTGTCATCCTCTGCTCCTCCTCCTCCGCCATGTCCACCTCCACTTTCTAACGGCAATGGTAAAGCGCCGCCACCGCCGCCTACACTGGGCACGCAACAAGTGCCTTTAGGCAAAGATGGGTCTCCATTGCCAAAGCTCAAACCACTACACTGGGACAAAGTAAGAGCCGCCCCAAATCGCTCGACGGTGTGGGATAAGATGCGGTCTAGTTCATTCGAGTAAGACATTGCCATTTACTCCATCACAACAAGGAAATGATTTATGTTGTTCTTGATAAACGGAACTTGCTATTTATGCTGCAGATTTGATGAGGAAATGATCGAATCACTTTTCGGTTACAACCTCCAAAATTCTATGAAGAACGAGGAAGCCAAGAGCAAAACTCCATCTCCAATCAAGCACGTACTCGAGCCTAAGAGACTGCACAACATCACCATACTTTCCAAGGCCTTGAACGTTACCGGAGAGCAAGTTTGCGGCGCATTAATCCGAGGTATGGTCATGGCATTGCTGAGGTACCAAAAGTATTTGGTTCGATTCTCTCCATTTTATATAAATATGATCTATTGTTGAAATTGATCTGCAACAGGGGTAGGCTTGTCCCTTCAAGATTTGGAAGCACTGTCAAAGATGGTGCCGACAAAGGAAGAAGAGGCGAAGCTCGCAAACTACAAAGGAAACATACTCGAATTGGGGTCAGCGGAGAAGCTGGTTAAGGCAATGATCCAGATACCATTCGCGTTTGCAAGAATCGAAGCAATGCTGTACAAGGAAACCTTCGAAGACGAAGTTCTTCATCTCAAGAAATCATTCTCAATACTCGAGGTTACATCATATTAATCACATCGCAAACTACTTATAAACTGAAGCATGATCATTTACCTAATCGATTTGTTGCTTCCAGGAAGCATGCAAGGAGCTGAGGTCGAGTCGGCTCTTCCTCAAGCTCCTCGAGGCAGTGCTCAAGACGGGGAACAGGATGAACATTGGCACCATAAGAGGAGGGGCGAAGGCCTTCAAGCTCGACGCCCTCCTCAAGCTCTCCGACGTCAAGGGGACAGATGGCAAGACGACGCTGCTTCACTTCGTGGTCCAGGAGATCATCCGGTCCGAGGGGATACGGGTGTCAGACAGCATCATGGGCAAAATCCAGCAGAGGGGGAAGAACGAGGACAGGGAGGAAAGCTACAGGAGGATGGGGCTGGATCTGGTCTCCGGCTTGACCACTGAGCTTTGCAACGCCAAGAAAACGGCCACCATTGATCTGGACGTGCTTGCAAGCTCGGTGGCGAATCTAACGGAGGGCATGCGACGGCTGCAGGGCCTCGTGGGGAAGGAGATGATCATGGAGGAGAGGAACGGGGGGTTTGTGACCTCGATAAGGGCGTTCCTCGGAGACGGGGAGAGGAAGCTGAGGGAGCTGCAGGGGGATGAGGACAGAGTGCTGCTGCACGTGAGGGAGATAACCGAGTATTTTCATGGAGATGTGAGCAAGGATGAGTCGAATCCGTTGAGAATTTTTGTGATCGTCAGGGATTTCTTGAGCATGTTGGACAATGTTTGCAAGGAGCTAAGGACCTCCAAGGCGCCGCCGCGCTGTCCGAATCCGCTTGCTCCGTTCAGATAGAGTAGGTTTTTTTGCCTTCTTGGTTGGTTTGTTTATACTGTTGGTGTTGATTTGTTGGATCCAATACTTCAGTAACATATTTCTCAATTCTAATCACAAGTAAAGATTTTGTTTTTTCTCCCTTCTAGTTGTGAATTTTGATTGAAATCCACCAAAGCTAACCAAACTTCTATGTTGTATTAGCTAGGGATATTTCGAGCTTCGCTATATTCGTTATATCTTTGTGTTTTAAGACCTACTTGTCTAAGGCATCCTCATCTAACACAAACAAAATGTTGACGAAAATTTGAGCCCAATTCATGCCTAGTTAGAGATGTATATTATATAGTACTAATGCATATGAAAGATATGTCTTTGTATATTTGAGTATATTAATAATTAAAATTTATGTGAGATGTAATATTGAATGAATTCAAAGGGATACACGTCAATATTTTGACTTTCAAAATATGATGGCACGTGTGAGGTAGTATTAGACTAATAGTTTTTGACATGTCATCGCTCATACTTTCACAACCCAGGCTATCATTCGTTTATCCACTGCATATCCATATTAAATGTCACAGCTGTTACATAATTCGCCTTCATACTATTTAATGCTTGGAAGCTTCATCACTTATTCAAATCTTTCGAAATCCCAATAACCCTTTGTTTATACTCTAATAATTTAAATATTTGTCTCAATTTTTTTTTAAATGTTTGAGATATTGTCAATTTATATTACGATTTTCCGATTAAAGTATTAAAAATTAATCAAATAAGGTGCGACATGATCGTATTTGGGTAAGAAAGCAAACACAGTTCAAGTGATGGAGCTACTTGCTGATTTTGGACATGGATTTTAACTAGTATACAGCTTTTTTTTCTTCTGCAAGTTTGATTATTTAATTTTCGAATTTAATGTAGCTGGCAATTGTACGGCACCGGTGACGTCTTTCTATATTATTGTAGTGAATTTTGTTTTTACATCAAACTTGTTTCTGGTCCCCTGATAATTTAATCTTCGTCTTTTAACATAAGTAGCAGCCGACATCTTTGGTGGATTGATTTTAAATGGCATAATAATTTATTTGTAGATAAGAATACTAAATTTACTCACTTTGTTGAAATATGTTTTTTAACGAGTAAAGACACTCATGGACGCATCTTTGTACATATCTAGAATGAGAATGAAAAGATGCTCCTTTCCAAAGTACATATGATGACCAATTGAAATACACAACAAATATATGGTCTCAAATTGGGGCGTAATGGCCTGTCTAATAGCATTTGTCGCCTATGTCCAAACTGAATAAAATAACTCTCATTTCTATGCATCATTTTGGTTAGGGTTGTTAATTTAGTCCAAATTTATGTGTTGACCCGATTAATCCGACAATCCGACATGATTAGGGCTGAAAAATTATAACTTGAAAAAATTCCAACCTGAATGACCCTAAGCTCATAGGGTTGGCCCGAATATAGCCTGTGCCCGGTGCCCCATAGGGTTCACCCAAAAATTTGCGAGTTCTCATTATTTAGTTTTCAACCTTCATTATTCAAACTTTTGAAAGTTTGTACAATAAGATATTTTTTTCAAATACATATTAAAATACATTTTTATTGAATATTCGGAAGTTAAATTCATCATTTCACTTTTTACATTTTACTATAACATTTAATATAAAATATTTAGATTCAAAATTTAAAAAATAATAATGATTTATGAAAAACGTATGTTCTCACTTCTCTAAAAGTTATATATTAATCTTGGGTTGAAGCGCCATTTATTTATGGATGTATTTTTTTGTTAAAAATATATAATTATCAAGATTAATATATTATTTAAAAAAATTCATAAATTTTTCTTGAGCCCGATTAACCTGAAACCCAATAATTTAGAATTAATATTGAAAATTTCTAAACATACTTTAAATAATTAATGCAATAACCTTGTTTTCTCTCTTATAAGTTTCGTTAAATATATTTGATTGACAAAGCAATTATCACCCCGTGGTAATTTTATATAGTACATCCCCGTGTTAATTTTATATAGTACATCCCCGTGTTCATTTTACTACTGAAATTTCGTGCCTAATTAAAGCACCTCTGCATTTAGAACTAACTTTTGGTGAAATTTTGGTTTATTCTAAACATAAGAATTTTAATATTTTATCAATATCTAAACAAAAATGGAGCATTTTGAGTTTATTTTTGGGAAGTGTTTAGGTACATTTTTTAGTATACAAATATAGAATATTGTTGATATATATATATATGTGATAAATAGAAATTGGTGCTAGTCTAAGGGGTCAAATTGAGCTTTAATTGAGCATATATCTACACTAATTAGGTGATATTGGGCAGGAAACGGGAAGAAACGGGAACAAGGGCAGAAGTGCTAAGGATTGAAGAAAATGGCTAAGCAATGAAGAAAGAGGAGCAGAGTGGATTCAAGCTGGGCAGCTTGAGTGCTGAAATAGAACATAGCGCACAAAAGTGGTCCCCGGGCAGACTTTGGTGAGGTGTTGCCACCAGCTGCATTCAGGGGCACATTTGTCCAACCAAGTAGGCTTGAAGAGAAAGAAACCTAGCTGGAAATGAAGGGAAAGCCGCACTATAAGAAGGGAGGGAGGAGAGAGAATTGAGGGGACTTACACATCACACCATTCACTCCATTCAATTTCACCTGCACACCCTTGGGAGTTTTTCGAGAAGAACAAGTTCCTCTGCCAGGATGGGATAGGCAGAGGAGTATATCAGTTGTTGATGCTCATTTGGAGCTTATTTTCTGTTGCAAACATTATGCTTTAAAACTTCTCCTCTAGTTTATTACTTGTTTTGGACTAGTGATGTTTTGTTTTGATTGTTGATGTTTAGACTTAAATCAAGTGATTTGACTTATTTCATGTTTGTGCAATGAAGTTTTAGTTGTTAAGTTGACTGTTAAGTGCTGGATCGTAACTTGTGTTTGGTGATTTAACTTTTGTTTACAAGGTTATAGATTAGTTAAGCATTTTGCCTCCAAAATCATTTAGCTTTTGAACTTGTCATTTTCACTAATTTCTTGTCTTGTGTTTTTCTTGTTGTTGAACTCATTTTGAAGTGAATAATTCGAATCTCAGTTGAAAATTTTAGTTATGAACTTGTTGTTTGAATTTTCGTGAATTGGCTTATATCATTCATAGCTTGAAGTGTAGCTTTTCATCTCATGCAAATCTATTCTGCAACTCTGTTTTCCATCCTGCTGCCCAGTCTGCATGTCCGCTGCTTCTTTCCCATTTTGAACCCACAGTTTCTGTTTTGTAAAAAGCCTCTTTGTTTCTTTCCCAAAAATAGAAGTTTGAATATTCTTATGCTTTTGCTTTAACTAGTTAATCGAGTCAAGTCTAGTAGGTCTAGTTAGTAAAGTCTGAAATTTGCAGTTGATGCCTTAGCATTAGTGTTACAATTCCAGCTTTTGATTTTAAGTAACTTAAGTTTTATTCTCGAATCTTTTACAATTAGGTAGCAGTCCTGAATTTACCCTTTAAACTGACCAGTCTAGTGTCCTGCTTTCATCTTGCCTAGTTTGAACGTGCGTTACTTATTTCTGGTTTTCTGCTTTCAATTTAGTTTTTAATGTGTTTCGCTCTTTAGATAGAACAGTTAAGTTTCTCATACCTTCTAGCTACCCAGTTGTCTCTAGCCTTCAAATTGCCCAGCCGACATTCGGTTGCCCAGTTTGTTTCTGAAACGGTGCTTGTAGTTTGTTTGTTTAGTTCGTTTAATTTTATGTGCTAGAATAGTTCCCACGCTGTTTACTTAATTTATTTTATGTATTTCCTCCTTCACCTCGATTAAAGGCCTGGCGACATCGCCGACCCATCTTAGGCATAGTGAAATGTTTAATGAAATTGTCGTTCCTCGTGGGTTCGACACCCTTACTTACCCTATACTAAGCCAATAGTATAGCGGAAGTGGGAACTTATAAATCTTGTTGATAGGCTAAGTTTGCTTGTTTAATTCCAACGACAATTTTAGCATGCAAAAATAGCTTTTATCAAATGGCGCCGTTGCCGGGGAACGGTGTTATTTTGTTATGTGTTTTCTATGCCTTTGTGTAAATAGTTTTTAACTTTGTTTTCTTTTTTCTTTTCTTATTTTTGGGCAGGTCTTCAAGGGCGCAAATGTTATATGATTTTGATATCGAGAAGGCTGCCAAAAGGTTATGGAAGGAGTTCCGTCTCGCAAAACATGAAGTTCAGAATCGGAAAGGCCTTCAAGCTGTCTTGCCTGAGCTCAGTTGGCCAGTTTCAACGTCCGAAGGTGATACAGAAGATGACCTAGACGTCACGTTCGATTTTCATCCAGATTTGGAGGAGACAATAGCTCAAGAAGATGATGATCCACGTCTGGCAGAACTTACAGCTCACTTGGAGGATGACCCTCCAACTCCCATTAGAATGGCCAAGGATGCCCCTCCAATTGAAATCAAATTGGCTCTACTCAATGTCTTGCCGAAGTTTTATG
>JAYDZE010537382.1:0-14986 GCA_034509125.1 Monilaria moniliformis
TCTCACTCACCGGGAATCGGATTTGAGAAAATAAATATACTACGGGCATCTACTCGAAACGTAGATCGAGACTATAATATTTAATTTCAGTAAATTAAATGTTTTGACCATATTAAATATTGATCAAACTCTTCGATTCCAACACTTTTTTTACGTTGTTTTTTTGAAGAAAATTCGAGGAAACATTCATTAGGAGACTTCGATGTTAAGACAGCGAGTACCTAAATCGTTGTTTTCGCGGTCTGATGCTTTTCCATGCCTCCCTGCAACTAAATAATCACATGTTCATCATCATCATGCCAACATATATACTATATATATATATATCCCAAATTGCGTAAAATCTAAATTTAATTTCTGTTACAACATGTTTTTCTATTTACAGGGTTTCATTTTAATATAATGTATAAGTATATAACAATTTTGATTGCGTGCATAGGCATATACAATAAGAAATGTTGTTAGGGGCTGAAATCCTCAAACTTTCGGCTTTCAGTATTCGAGACATCGACTCAGTAATGTTAAAGACAATTTTCAATAATTTTCATAAACTTAAAATAAAAATAAAAATGGTGGGGACGTAAGCCTCTTTCCTGTTCTTACTGTGTATGCTCTATTAGGTGAGAGTTATATATAATAAAGACTTTTCTCTTTTTAAAGACTAATGCTTCTTTATTTATATATTAGTATTTTTTACACATACAAGAATGCCTTTTGATATTATTTCTCTATCAATCATGAAATAAGCAACTATCGACGGCTGATACAACGTTTTCTCCTAAGGTGGTCCGCCATCAGTATTTGCAAGTTGCATTTTGACGATGACTTGTGGAAATTCAATGCTATTTTATTGTTTGTAGATATTTTGTGTGTACTTTGCAACCTTTTTAAATAATGCTATTCTTTTGTTTTAGTTCAAAATTCATGCTATTCTTTTTAAACAATTATATCGGTCGATTTAACCGTCGCTTCACGAGTTCCAAAATTTTCTGTTAAATTATGTCTTTCAAGCCGTCATCGACTCACATACAACAGTCCCGATCCCTCAAATTTTATTTCCTGAATTTGTCACCGAACAATCTGTATTTAAATTTAAATAAGAACCCCACATTTTTATGTTTTGCTTGCTGTTTGTTGCCAAATAATCGGAACGATTAATAAAAAGAATCTATAATTATGTGGTTAATGATTGATATATATATATATATATATATATATATATATACACGTTACGTGTATGTATAAATACCTTCATTTTAAGTAATAAACGATTGTTTCTAAAATCTCTCAGAGAAAACTTTGATTGTTTCTAAAATACTTGTGGTATTTTTTTGCTTGACTCTTGCCCAAGTTTTGCTGAATAAAAACATTAACACTAAAATAGCTTTCCCTTCTTGCCTTTAATCTTGGTTTGAAAACACGCTTAATACAAATTTGTAAATTTTATTTTATTTTTTCTTCATTTTTTCCAATTTTCTTTTTGCTTTTTTTCCCTTTAAATTGATATGATTGATTTACTTTTCAATTTTAAAATTTGCAATGAAATTGAAAATTATACGAATTATCAAATAATTTTTTTTAGAAAATGAGTTGTGTAAGAGAAAATTAATTTTTTAAGAAAAAAGTTGTTGTGACACCCATAAATAATGTAAGGAAAAGATGAGGGCTCGGTCTCTGTTGTGGATACCCTTATACCATGCAGCTTGCTTCGAAAAATAATTGTTAGCTACACACACTACCAAAAAAAATACACGCACATATAGACCCACATTATAAAAAATTAAGTTTTACTATTAGATTTATAATGTCCCAACTGAGACATAATTCACGAAATAAAACCTAAGCAATGTTCACATATAGAAAAATCAAACAATAAACAATAAAATAGAAAACTTAAAAAATAAAAATACTGGTCAAATGTTTCCTATTTTAATTATTATTATTATTATTATTATTATTATTATTATTATTATTATTATTATTATTATTATTGCTAATCCTAAACTTATAGCAAGCCGCTGACCCAACACGTACGGCGCATTATTAAAAAAAAATAGTATATGAAAAAAAGGAAAAAGTCGAAAGCCAAAAAATATCTCTTTAAATAAATGCTGCCAAACAAGGCATATCTCACACCAACTTCAAAATTCGACCACTCGTCTCTCTACATTCCCAAAGCTTGATAAATTTCTGTATCATTTCCAAAGAAATATTTCCCACATTTTGCCATGGGTGTAAAACTTTCGCCGGCGTCCCCGGCCGGCAAATGGCTCGGCCTTGTCACCGCCGTTTGGGTGCAAGCGATTTCCGGCAATAATTACACCTTCTCTAATTACTCCGACGCCCTCAAAACACTGATGGGACTCACTCAGCTCCAGCTGAACAGCCTTTCCGTCGCCAAAGACGTCGGAAAAGCATTCGGCATCTTTGCCGGCCTCGCCTCCGACCGCCTCCCCACCCCCGTCATCCTCCTCATTGGCTCCGTCGAAGGCTTCGTTGGCTACGGCGTCCAGTGGCTCGTTGTTAGCGGCCGAATCCAACCCCTCCCTTACTGGGTGGTAAGTGTTCACTCATAACACGTAGGACACCCTAATTTTCACGTTTTCACAGAAATCCCCAAATTATGACTAAATTTTCTATTTGATTCGGTTGCAGATGTGTATTTTTCTGTGTATGGGTGGAAACAGTACGACTTGGATGAACACGGCGATTTTGGTAACATGCATTCGGAATTTCCGGAAGAATCGGGGCCCTGTTTCGGGGATCTTAAAAGGCTACGTCGGTTTGAGCACCGCCATCTTCACCGACGTCTGTTCGGCGCTGTTCGGCGACGATCCGGCGAAGTTTCTGATGATGCTCACCGTCGTTCCGCTCATCGTCTGCCTCGCCGCCATGTTCTTTCTCCGCGAGATTCCGCCGTCGCAAACCGCGGCGGAGGAAGGCGAGGAGGCGAAATTCTTCGGCGTAATCAACGTAATCGCCGTGATAATCGCTCTCTACTTGCTCGCATTCGACGTCACCGGCGCTCACGGCCGCCTATTCTCGCAATTCTTCGCCGCAATTCTCCTAGTTCTACTCGCCTCGCCTCTTTTGATCCCGATTTACCTCAGTATGAAAAATTTCATCCGTTTGGGCAGCGAAGCCGTCGACGTGGAGCAAACTGTGACGGAGCCGCTCCTCGTGGCCGCGCCAGAGGCTGAGAAGAAGCTGGAAACGGTTTCTCCGTCGGAGAAGAGGCGGCCGGTGGTCGGAGAAGAGCACACAATTGTTGAGGCGCTGCAAACCGTGGATTTCTGGATCTTATTCGCGTCGTTTTTGTGTGGAGTCGGAACGGGTCTTGCGGTGATGAATAATCTCGGGCAAATGGGTCTGGCTCTCGGGTATGCGGATGTATCCATTTTCGTTTCACTCACTAGCATTTGGGGATTTTTCGGTCGGATCTTATCCGGGTCGGTTTCCGAGTACTTCATCAAGTAAGTCAAGTTGCTAATTCTCTTATATTTGCGTTGCTTAGTTCGTAAGTTTTAGGAAGGTGACGTCATTTTTAAATATTTTTCCCCCTTTTCGCGTGATTAGTATATAATAATTATATTCACCATAAATAATACTGTAGACTAGAGACTGGAACATTGATATTTTGATACAAATACTTAATATTTGGCCACAACAAGTGGGTTAAGTTGCTAAATGCGTAATTAAAGTAATTAATCTTATTTTAATCGTTTTATATATATAAAAAATCTTATTTTTAATCGCCATCTTTAATTTTTATAATTGTAGGAGGGCTGGAACACCTAGGCCTATTTGGAATGCAGCTTCACAGATTCTAATGGCAGTGGGATATGTTGTGATGGCCATGGCTATGCCAGGATCACTCTACGTGGGCTCCATCGTGGTCGGGATCTGTTACGGCGTGCGCCTTGCCGTCACAGTTCCCACCGCGTCTGAGCTCTTCGGCCTCAAGTACTACGGTCTCATTTACAATATTCTCATTCTCAACCTCCCGCTCGGCTCCTTCCTCTTCTCCGGCCTGCTTGCGGGCTTCCTCTACGACGCTCAGGCGACCAGCACGGCCGGGGGCGGCAACACGTGCATAGGCGCCCATTGTTACAGGCTGGTGTTTGTGGTTATGGCGGTTGTGTGTGTCATTGGCTTTGCCCTTGATGTGCTGTTGTGTATGAGAACCAGACCAGTATATGCCAAGATTTATGCTAGCAGAAAGTCTAAGAAATCTTCATCTAATATTGTTCAATAAGTCGAGAGAGAGAGAGAGAGGGGACTGATCGAGAATTTTAGTCTCTGAGACGTCCTATTGTCAATTTGTGTGTTTGATAAAGCATATTTTTGGTGATGGTTTACATCAAATAGAGGGTGATTAACCCTTAGTATTTTACTTCAAGATGTGATTTTTTACTAAAATCGTGTTTTGTAATTTTCAATTTCATGTACTGTAGAGAATTCATGTCTTGTATTGCCTCTCGGATCAGTGTATAAGTATTGCTCAATTGTATTTATAGCATACGGGATTTTTTTACTTAAGTTGGCCCAATTTCTATCTACTGTCGTCTCTCTCTCTCTCTCTCTCTCTCTCTCTCTCTCTCTCTCTCTCTCTCTCTCTCTCTCTCTCTCTCTCTCCTCCCATTTAAAAAGCGGAAAATTACTTCGATTGATTTTTCATTTTTCTGTTATGACACCAATTTTTTAATATGCATTTTTTTATATTCTTCTTTCTTTTTCAATTTAAAAGCATAAATATTGTATCGAATTTATTAAATTAGATAAAATAAAATACAAATAAGTTCAGTTATTTAAGGTACAAACAAAGATAAGAAAAAATTTAAGTATAAGTGATGAATACATTCGTGAGATTTGAACTTCAATTTTTTTTTATATTTTGGTATTAAATTTATTGAATTTTATGTGTAATTTACTGCATTGAATTTTTTTTTATCGTAATCTCTAGAATTCGAATCCAAGTAAATTTCATTTTATTTGTGAGTGCACTAAATTACAAAACGGATTCAGTAATCTCACATAACAGATTCAATAGTTACATAAGGGGACTAATGGAATAACAATAAGAAGAGGATTAATTTGAACCTTCTCCTCTATATTTGAGTTTTGATGGAGAATCACTTTGTAATTTATAAGTATAAATTAAAAATAAATTTCATATTTGGTTACGGTTCAATCATGTCGAATTGTTAATTATGGCGGAGAACGGTGATGAAGCGAAACAATGAGGCTAGAGTTTAGCCACCCTCAATCGTTGATCATAGTGGAACACAATGATGTACCAAAATTAATGATGTAAGAATTCAGGCAGTAAAATCCATGTAAAGTGTATATATATGTATCCTAAATTCCATTAAGAAGGGATTTTAATATTTATTTTCATCTCAAATTATCAAAATAATACCCACTAATTATCCTAACTCCTTTTAATTTATAAGTATAAACTGTTCAAGGGTTATTTGTCGCAATAACATACCGGAAATTACAATGTAAACATTAAAAATAAAAGATTATAAGTAGAGAAAATTACACGTAAGTATGTCAATTAATGTTTGGACCCATTTTGAATTTATTACTCATAGTTAACCTAAATCCAATTAAAAAATAATATTATAACCCATTTTCCTCCCAAACATATATATCAATAACAACTAATTATCCAAATTAATTTTAACTTAGCAATATCTATCTCAACGAAATTCAAATATTGCAGAGTAAATATCAATGATAAATAGCACAAATACATGTCAACTATATATTTTTGTCGTAAACACGCATAAATAGCTATCTATCTAAATTATAAATTAAACATTTATATTATATAGTTAAAGAAAAGAAAATATCAAAAAAAAAAATGTAGGCATGCTTATAGATGTTCACACCCATTCGAAATGAATATAGTTGTTCAACCCCAAATTTGATTAAATACACGAATCTATTTAATTTTATAAATATAGATTTGATAAAATAATTAGTCATCCGTCTCAATAAATTACAATGTGGTTATAATAAATAAATAATATAAATAACAAAAGATTAAAATTAAAAAAATATCATATCAACATGTCGATCAATGTTTGATCCCATTCATAATTTATATACCTACAAATATCCCAAATTCGATAAAAAAAAATTTAATTTTACTATATATAACTGTCTCATTAATTTCTAAATCTATACCCAATTATAACAACATTAATGTATAAATCTTTATCTAAGTATCAAATCAGCACAATTAGTATGTATCTACTGAAAATCAAAACCTATTTTTCCAGTAGTTAACAAGAAATTGGAGATTTTATTAGTATGAGCAATAATTTAAAGTAGTTTCAATCATATTAATTATTACTAATCTAATTAAGGTAATTTATAAAATTGTATAATTAAGATAAATTATACAATCATATAATTAAGGAGTGGCGGATCCAATGGGGGTGGGAGGGGGCGGCCGACCCCCTGACGGCTAACTTCTCATTAGCATCAATAGACAACCGACATGGTTAGCCGGCCCTCCCCTGATGACCAGATCTGTCTTTGTGGCAGCTCAGAGTTTGAAAATTTTCACTTCTGTGGAATAAATTAAAGCTTGAAGAAATTGTATGTGCTAAGATCTACGATTGTTGCGACTCGGGGACTGAAGGAAACGTTGTGCACATATATGTTTTGAAGCCAAATACATGTTCTGAAGCCACTGAAGGAAGCTTTTCAGTCGTAGCTCTTGGATTACGCCCCCTCCATTTTCAAATTCTGGATCCGCCACTAAATTAAGATAATTTATAAATATTAGCTTAAAAACAATATATTAGATATATAGAAATTCATGCAAAAGAGAGTATTAATATAGGTTCAAAAGCCATTATAAATTTAATTGCAGAAAAATATTAAATTAAATTCCACAAAATATCACGTTAGACCTTGAATTACCGAGAAAGTTTAAGTAACCAATCTAATATAGGAATGATGATATAACTACAGAAAAATAATTACGTTAATGATAAATAAATATAATTTATGAAATGAAATTCCTAAAACATTTGTAGCCATGAACAAAAAGGATGTGAAGCAGAGGCATGCGAATTGCGAAGTGGGTATAATTAATAATTGTTTGGCCCACGCTTCTCCCACACGAAATTGCCCACTTTCACTTCAATTTCATAATTTTCATTTTTGTCTTTTCCTATTCTTATATATACCGCGTGAAATACTTTTCCACGCTTTCCCTCTTTTATCCCAACTTATTTCTTTCCCATACTTTGCTTTCACGCTTTCATTTTATGGGCTAATCAAAGCCCCTAAAACTCATCTCATACTTCCCCAAAATTTAGTAAATTTCAAAACTTTACATGTCCCGCCACAACTAATATAAAATTTTTAAATGATTATTTCAGCTTTACATAAGTATGAGGACCTCAAGAAATAAAATGGGTTATGAATAAAATACCCTTTCAACGCCTATTTGCCTCCATGGCCGTAGTGACTCAAATTTCTTGATCTATTAGTTAAAGACATGCGTCTTCTCAACTAATAAGCTATATTCTTTGTCCTTAAGGCATCAGTAACATTGAGCAGTAAGAAGCACTCAACTTACACTATTCATGAGTCTCACAACTACTTTTAACCATTATAATTAAACACCCACAATCCATGATTACTATAAGACACTTCACTTATACTATTCATTTATTCCATTTCTTATTCTTAATTATTTCTTATTTCATATAAAATTTATTGTGCACTTCATAGATGCTTATATTTTTTCAACCCATAAACACAGAGTGAATAACACTTCCCTTAACTAAGTGCTTATTCTCCTGCAACCCATAAAGACAGAGTGCCCGACAGAGTGAATGTTGTGGCACACTGTTTAACACGCCTTAGGACTTGAGATCCCATTTCAAGACTATTAAATGGTTATTCACTCCAATCCAATCTCAAAACTAATTTTATTGTTAAAGGAGATGTACTTTTGTAGCCGTAGCAGCGTATTCAAATAGCTCCTTTGTACTTATCTGTCACGGGAATGACACATCCCATTTTTGAAACACCACTCTTTTGCAATACTATTATACATTATTACACACGTCGCATGTTATATACTGCAAACTTCCTTTTCTATTCTCGAGGTAATATTTTTTGAGTTGAGGGAATGTGATTTGGCAATCGAATGATTGCTTAATTATATACTCGATTGGTACAAAATTAACTATTAAAATTGTTTAGTAAGATTTTCTCAACTTAATTATGAGTTAAAGGAATTATTTTTTTTTTATTTTTTTTAAATAGTGAGTTGCACGTGGGAAACCTGATATCTGCTACAATAAAGCTGAAACCTACACAAGAGTATAATTGTTAATATACTCGAAAAAAATAATACATTAATATGCATTTACATAATAGTCATTTTCCCATCAATTTTAGAATGAGATTATAAATGTAATTTCATTAGGTGAACCAATTTTAACTGAATCGGTCTGATTTTTTTTTATTAAAAAAACCCGCGTGTGGACATCCATAATGTGGCTGTTTAGCATCACTCTATCTACTAAATTACATTAATTTGTACTGAACATTTAAGAAATTAGAGCAAGAAATGAAGTCCCAAGGGAAATTAAAAAAAGTAGTAGTAGTGTGTATATATAAGTGAAGGAAGGAGGCATGCATGTGAGAAGAAGCAATGAAGCATGGTCTCACCTCAGATGAGAATTAATCAACTGTTTCACTTGTGAATGCCGCTCCTCTTTACTCTTTCTACACCTTCTCATCATTCCTTTTTTATTTTTCTCCACACAATTTTACCTCTTTCTCTGCAACTCTTTTCCTCTCAGCATGTCTCAACCACCAATCCTCGCTCCTCTACTGTTGTTCTTCTTCATCCCCATCCCCATCCCGGTTTCCTCCTATGGTTCTCTCTCTCTCTCTCTCTCTCTCTCTCTCTCTCGATTTTCAATATATATAACGACGCTTGTTGTTTATTGCAGATGGGCCACCTTATGATTCATCTGCTTACACTGCGGTAGGCACGATTCTTCTAATTATAATACGTCTCAACTAAGTGTGTAATGCCAACATTTTTGAAGGCTGAAATGTCACATTTTTTATCCACAAGTCACACATTCGAAGTTCCCATTAATTATCAAATCTGCCATTACCAACTATTTGTTATGTATGTTAAACAGTGTAAAATGCAACCCGAGCGTCCACTCTACAATGGAGGGATGCTCAAGGATCAACACGCCATCTCGGACACCGGAGATCGACTAAATTCATCGTCGTTTCCTCTTAGAAACCTCGACGAGGCCACGAAATACTGCTTCTCCAGTTGAGTCCCGTTTTTCAATCTCATATTTTATTTCATTAGTGCACACGTCATGTCATGTCTTGTCACGTATGTTATGATATTTAACCGAGACGGGTTACAAGTGTCTCCGATCTTGAAATATGATAGCATCGATCATACCACAGTTTGGATCAGGATCAACGGTGCAGAATCAGCTATGATAACGGCTAGTCTAGTCACACAAGACACAAGCCTAGAATGCATCGGAACCGTGACAGCATATAAAGGATGCTGGTCATTTCTCAAGGGTGGATTTGTATTGTCTGCACCTTCAAATTCTTCTACCCTTTACATCAAGGTAACTAATTAACTAACTCATGCTTACAAATTACAATCAACTACAACATTACATATCCAACTATACTAACTAACCAGTTTGCACTACAGAATTCAGACAGCAGAGATGTCGGCATAGAAATCGCGAGCGCTTCTCTCCAGCCTTTCACTCAACAGCAATGGAGACTGAATCAAGACGCCAAGATCAATCAGGTTAGGCTACAACACCAAACATGAAAACTAAATGAAAATCAATTAATGCTTCTGTTACAAACCAAACAAGAGAACTCATTTCAAAAGAATAGTCTATCGAAAAATGAGAGAGAGCTCATTTGGTCTATAAACCCCACATCTGTTGCCTTACACAACCTATGTGGGACAAGTTTCCTTGCACTGAAGTTCGAAGCAACCTCTTAAATCTTCTTGTTTTATCTGCAGGCGAGAAAACGAGCCGTTACAGTTCATGTTTCAGACAGGCAGGGAAGAGAACTGCAGGGAGCTGCAATAAGAGTAGAGCAGCTCTCCAAAGACTTCCCCTTCGGATCAGCCATAGCCGAAAGCATCATAGGAAATACGCGCTATCAGGTTTTAACAAACTAAGAATTTATCATCATTTTGGCGTGTGTTCTTGCAACAGATGATATTTGGTTCTTACCAATGTCGAGTTATGGAGTCTGAAAGTACTGAATACCGGTCCTTTAAAGATCCGCTTCATTGCAAGGGTGTTTTAATAAGTTTCTGACATAATGCTTATTAGACTTGGATTAGGGTTCGTGATTTTGTTTTGTGCTTAACTTCGTAATCAGAAATGGTTTGTGGAGAGATTCAACGCAGCAGTGTTCGAAAACGAGCTCAAATGGAACGCAACCGAATTCATACAAGGCCAACTGAACTACACTGTCCCAGATCAGATGCTAGAATTCGTACGAGCGAACCAAATAACAGCGAGAGGGCACAACATCTTCTGGGAGAATCCACAATACATTCCGAAATGGGTCCAGAATCTGACCGGATCCGACCTTGAATCAGCCGTGAGCTCAAGAATCCAGAGCTTGATGCACAAGTACAGAGGAGAGTTCGTTCACTGGGATGTCAACAACGAGATGCTGCACTTCGACTTCTACGAGGAACGCCTCGGCCCCAACGCCACGCTGCAGTTCTTCAAGACAGCGCACGAAGCTGATCCGCTGGCCACGCTGTTCATGAACGAGTTCAATGTCGTGGAAACCTGCAGCGACGCTGAATCAACGGTTGATGCTTACGTTTCAAGAATGCGAGACCTCAAACGGGGAGGCGTCGCGATGGATGGGGTCGGGCTGCAGGGGCATTTTGATGTGCCCAATTCTCCGTTGATGAGAGGTGTTCTTGACAAACTAGCCACCCTTGGCCTTCCTATTTGGCTGACAGAAGTTGATATAAGCGACAAGTTCAGCAAGGAAACACAGGTTAGAAACGGTTATTACCAATGAGTGTCTCTCTCTATATATTATATGGTTGGGTTATTGTGAGAATGTTATATATCTACGCTGAATGTATAAAGTAACTGTGAAATTAACTGCAACCTAACAGGCTATCTACTTGGAAGAAGTTGTGAGAGAAGGGTTTTCGCATCCAGCGGTTAACGGGATTGTGCTGTGGTCGGCGCTTCGTCGAGGCAGATGTTACCAGATGTGCCTCACCGACGGTAACTTTAGCAACCTTCCGACGGGCGACGCGGTCGACAAGCTTATGAAAGAGTGGAGTAGTGATGGGTTGGAAGGGAGAAGTGATGAGCATGGTTCTTACAGCTTCTTTGCTTTCTTAGGCGAGTACAAAGTCACTGCAAAGTATGGTAATAAAACAGTTGATTCCACATTTTCTCTGTCACGAGGCAAAGAAACCAGACATTTTAACATCCAACTGTAGCTGCTTTGTTTTTTTTCTTTTTCTTTTCTTTTTGTATGACCGAGCAGATGCTCTACAGGATTGGAATCTACAATTTTTCAGTAATGAGATCACACACTCTTCCACATCAAGAAAGTAGATCTCTATATACATTATGTTCATTGATTTTATGGCAGGACCATGCATACATACCTAGTTTTCGAAGGAAATGCCTCATGTAGTTAAGTGGTATTCAAATCTCAATGCCTAAAATTAGTCGAACAAAATTTGAAATCCCAATTAGCCCAAAAAAGGAGCAGACAAGATTGAAAGCTATGGCTTGTAGTTTGGGCAAAGGGAACTTCTTTTTCCAGACATTACACAGACTTTTCACATCTTGTGTAGAAATTTCATGTCCTAACAAGACAATCTTTGCTGCCTCTTTAGCTTTAACTAATGCAAGAGGAATAAAGAAAACCAGCACTAGATATACACAATTTAGAGGAAAAAGCTAGGAAAATAAAAAATTAGAAAGATTTCCGACAAACTACGATACTAACAATGGGAAAAAGTGGAGAGGATGAGGATGATAGAGGCACAAATCCAGGACCAAACTCTGGGTGACGGGCAGTTAACTCTAGCAGAATTACCCATCGCCAATCCAGCCAACCATGATTTATCTGTCACAATGGCTTCGGATCCTGACCCGGATTCTGATTCTGAGTCCGACCCACTTATCCCTGTAGGGTCCGACTCCGAAACTGGTACAGACCCGTCAGTATTTGTGGTTGTAGCCGTTGTTGGGATTGGATCTTCTGAAGATTTCTGACTGTAAATTATAACATCAATACAATGAATTGTAGAGACATCACTATTTTTTTTCTTGCAACCCAAAACAAATTAAATGGATGGAACTGAACATGTAATTTCCAAACTAAAAGAAAGTGAAGATTTATCGGCAATTAATGCACGGACTTTTATTAATTTTGCAATTTTCAAAAGCCAAAATGTAAGAAATCCAATTTACCTCGGCATAAAGGGGCAAAATGTCACAGTATAATCAGCGGCGGAGCACGTAAATGTGCTGGTGGGATCATCGTAAGCGTAGGTATAAGATCTGGGACAAGCCGCCTTAAACATCTGCGAGTAAACCGACGGCCGGCACGAGTTGGGTGTGCTAAACGCGCCGCTGCAGCAATACTCCGGGCTACCAAACGCCTCACACGCGCTCTTACAACCTTCACCGTCGCCGACCCGGAGCTCGGTCGGGCAGGCCCGGTTCAGGTCCGTGACACAGCCGGTCGAGGCGCACATGCCCGAACCGCCGGTTGCCTCGACAATCATAGGCAGATTGTAGCCGTCGACGAGGCTGACGTCGTAGAAGTCTAGGCCACCGGTGCCTAGTGTGAACTCCGCCAGCGTAGCAGGTGGAGTTGCGCCGGCGCCGTTGCATTCGGTTTGGCCCGAGCCGCAGTCGCCGGTCTGGCAGGAACCGGAGTTTTGGGAGAATGTGCAGCCGGTTCGGCCCCAGAACCGGCCGGACCAGCCGGCCGGAGCGGTGAATGCGCGGGACGAATCTTTTGGGAGCTCGAATCCGGTGGTGGCGAGTCTAGCGCTGCCGGCGTTGGAGAGTATGCCGGGCCATACGGTGTAGTCGCATTTGTTGACGAATGTGAATGTCGCCCCAAATGCAGCTGTTGGAAGAGAGAAGCAACAAGAGCGAAGCTCAGTTCAGAACGCTTTTATTCAGTTAGAAAATGGCAGTCAAGCTCAAACGGCATGCATTTTTCTATATTTGATATATATTTAATTGCAAAATTTCAACTCAAATGTTTCAAATAAACCTAAAATTAATGAAAAAGGTAAACTTCTAGTTCTGAAAATCACACTGAAAAACGCAAAAACTAGTTGAGAAATCCAAGTTCAGAAGTTGCACATTCATCCAAAATTAAGCTGAAAGCCTAAAAATTAGAATTGATAACTAAAGCAGAAGTAAAAATGGGAGGACCTAATTCACAAAAAAAGCACAATCACAAACAAATTCAGTGAGGTAAAGAGGTTGAAAATGTGAAGCATAAACATTTCAGTAGAACGAGAGAGTTACCTCTACAAAAAAGAAGAAGGGAGAAATTGAGGGTGCAGAGAATGAGGGAAACAGAGAGCGCCATGGAATTGTTGACAACAAGCCACTGAACTGCAAATGTTGTGTCTATCCCCCTCTTTTAGACGATTAGGTGAAGAAATGCAGGAGGGAAATGCGAAGTAAAGTCAGTAATTAGCGTGATCTGTTGGTTGGTATGTGAAAATAGATTCAACAATGGAGATTCGTGTTTGTGTGGGGAGGTAGCTAAGCTTTCTGGTGCCGCCGGTAATGGTGGAAAGTAACGGCGTGAGGCGAAGATTTTTGTGGCGAGTGTAATGATGATAGTCTCGTAAAGAAGAACAAGTGCTCAGATTTAAAGGTGGCGTAACGGCGTCTTCATTTTTAACCATCTTCTCTAAATTTTGCAGTATAGAGTAATCTAGATTATTTTTATTTGTTTAACCTAGATTAATCTAACTTAATCTAGATTATTTTTATTTGTTTAATCTAGATTATTTTCATTTGTTTAATCTAGATTAATCTAACTTAATGTAAAATAAAAAAAAAATATTTCATAATAATAAATAAAAAAAGCATACATAACAAAAATTAATGCATTTCGAAGAGTGACATTGGTCTGCATATTTGACTTGTCTAAGCTGAGCAAAAATGATCTTGCGTGGTTAAACATGTCCAAAACACGCCCCAACGTGCTCAATATTATGAGCACGTTAATATGAGTTATTAAGCATGTTACCGAATATGGCCCAACATGTTTAAACACGCTGACACATTACAATTATCTCCCGATCAAAATGCATATATGCAATTATATGTTATAAATTCAGATAATATGTAGATAATGCAATACTTGTACATGTTCTGCATACAATATTATTAGTATTTTAGTAATACTAAAATAGTAAAATTCCCCTAACCTAATTAAGAAAATATACTAAATGAGAATTAGGATATCATAAAGTTGGAATGGGATATAGTCCGCCTTCCTTTTGCTCGTCTTTTGATGGGCTGCACTACACTTTAACGGTTAATCGTAGTATCCAATGCGACGATGAAGCATAATTCTCTTTGGAAATGCGCTTTTTCTTTCACTAATTGATAGAAGGTAGAGTTAATATTCGGTGTATATGAATTATAATAATAAAAAAATTATTATCCACTGTGGACTTTAATAAATATTCATACATAAGTAATTTATAAATATTACATGAGAGATATCAGTAACAAAATATAATACGTCATACGTAATTAATAAGATGTTATTGGAATATAAAAACTTTACAATTCGGTAACAACTTTGTATAAAAAACAAGTTTTTAAAGAACAAAGTAACCATTTCCTTTTCACTTTTGTCCAAAATGTTCACGCAAAAGTGATCTAATTTAACTAGC
>JAYDZE010537393.1:0-14983 GCA_034509125.1 Monilaria moniliformis
TTGTACCGAAAGCGGAAGTTGGGGAAGCCCAACCGATCCATCCTCACCAAAGCTTGCACGTATCTGGGAGCCGTCGTAGCATCAAAACGGACTATGGTAGGGGTATGGACCCCCCTACCTGCAAGGTAGTCGGCCACGCGGTTCCCCTCTCTGTAAATATGTGTGAAACGAACCTCCATCTGTCTAAGCAAGCCTCGGATCTGCGCCATGGGATGACGCACTTCTGATGAGCCAAGCTGTCCATTCTTCAACATGGCCACCACAGCAGCGGAGTCCATCTCGATCCAAACGCGGTGGGAGAGGCTGCGAGCCAAACTCAAACCATGAAGAAGAGCCATGAGCTCCGCCTCAAAGCTTGATTTGGCGCGGAGTGTAGTGCAGAAGGCCGCGAGGAGTGTGCCGTCTGGGCCCCTAACCACGCCGCCTCCCCCTGCGGCAGGTGCCTAGATACCATCCTCATAAGATGTGAAGGAGCCATCTGTGTTCAGTTTGAGCCATCCATCGTCGGGCGGACGCCACGATACAGGGGTCGATCGCAGGACCCGCGGTCGCGGAAGGACTGGTGGCATGATCTCAGCTGGCGGGGAGCTACCACGCCAATGCTGGGACCAGCCTCCCTGCCGCCACCAGCATGCAAAGGTGTCGGGTAACCTGCAAAATAATGTGAGAGGGCTGGAAAGGAGCACCATCGTGCTTGCTGCTGTTCCTCTCTTTCCAAATAAACCAAAAAATCAAGCAAGGGATTATGAAGCTAATGTGCGTGGTGGGGACCTTGTGATAGGCCGTCCACCAGTATCCTAGTCTACGTGCAATGGCAGTGCTCGTGTGATCAAGTGTGTGCAAAGCAGAAACCAGGCCGCAAAGTGATCCCACACGACTCTCGCCGACACGCTAGATCGAAACAAATGATCTAGAGACTCAATGGAAGGAGACTGACAACAAAGACACTTAGATGCCAACGACACACGTCTGGCCTGCATCTTACTGTCCACTGGAACCCTATACAAGAGGAGCCGCCAAATAAAAACCGAGCTGGAGGGAGAGAGGCAGTCATTCCAAGTAAAGGTGGACCATAACGGATTGAGCTTCAATTATAGCTTTATGCATTGGTTGTGAAAGCTAGAGTGATTTGGAGTAGGACTCATGATCTAGGGATCGTGGGGAAATACTGTAGAACTTTTAGATGTATAGCAGTATCATTATGCCTATAATACAATTTCAAAGTACATTTCGCCATATCCTATGGCTTATGTGGATGTATTTACAGATTCCTCTGGTTTAAGATTATTTTTCTTAGTCGGCTGATAATGCTTAATATGTCCAGTGTATAATGATGTCTCTTATTTGCTGTTGGTTGGGGCAGATATTATTTTTGATGAGGGAAATGTGGATTATGTTGCAGAAGATGGATATGGTTGTGCATGCTGCTTTTACGACGTCCTCGCTGATTATTTTGTATGCATGCCGCAGAGTGGAGATTCGATAATTGATCTCATAGTACAGCTCTGGAGCCAGTCATTTGCATCTAATATATTTTGTCTTTTGTTCTACAAGCGGGTATGTATTTGTTTCCTGCTTGTGCTTTCCTTTTTGTATTATTTAGATGTATTGGGGTGTATCTGTGTTGGTGTTAGGTCTCCAGAAATCCGGCAATGGATTTTCCACAGCGAGTCTGGGGTGAGGTTTTGTATTTTCAGAAGTTCATTTGTATGTGAGTGAAAATCAGATATGAATTTGGATAGAGGTAGTGTCCGTTCATATGGTACTTATCTTTCTAAATTGCCAGTCTATGTTCATGCCCAATTTTTGTGGTTCATCGTCACCTTCCAGTAATAAGTATCTTCATAACTCCTAATTACTTGTTCAATCTAGCTTGATCAAACATCTCTAATTTTCAATTCACTGATCCATATAGATATGCAACTCATTTGCAGATGTTTGAGGTTCAGTTTGATAATCGTGATGCCGTACTTCGTTACTCATCTGCTCTAGTCCAAGGTGCTAAAAATGTCTTCTGGTACATATCTTGCCCTTTACTTGTATGAGAAATAATTTCCAACATAAGCTTCTTAAGCAGAGAAAAGGTGGGTGAGGTGATTACCAAAAACTGATATTAAGTATTGTTTGTGTTTGTGCATTAAGAAGTTAGTATGATAATTTTGTATCAACACATCCTCGCTTTTTTTAGTTCAATCTCAATTTAACGTGGAACACAAGGTGATTATAAACAATTTCGTATAAAAGAAAAGAACTTAATTGGAGAAATCTAGAAACTATGAATTGCCGCCCTATTCAAAGCCCCAGACTATTTATTGTGTCTACCCAGCCACCAGGCATTTCTTGCTGGTTGTTCTGCGTGGTGGCTCTAGGAAGGAAATATAACTTTGAACAACCAGTGGATGCTGCATAAAGTTTTTCAATTCCCAAATTTGTAGTTTCTTAGTTTACAACTTACAAGTTCCAACATCACAGTTTCTGACACAATCCCAGAGGGACTTGTATTACGTCTTCTAGCACTGGGAATATATGAATGGGCGAAAGAGGGAAATGATATTTGTACCTTTATAGAGAAGGTAATATGCCCTAGATATCTCACATGAGAAGTTTCAGAAGGAGAGAGGACCACACTAATAATCTCTAAAAATTGGTAACTTTGTGTATGTATGTGTGTACATTGATTTATTCTTGATAAGATATTTTCTTAATGAAATTTCCTTATCAAGTATCTCTTCGTACTTGCAGGAATGACATTCAAACAAATACAAGGCGCTTCTCAAGTCTCTTTATTGTGAGTTTTGCCAAGAAAATTAATCACAATTCATTGGATTCATAATACTCTAATGTTATGATCTAATGCGCTGCTTTTGATGCTTGTAGTATCTTCTAGAAGAAGTTGCTCTTCGCTCAGAGAGATTAAAGAAGATCTCACCACAGGTCTAGAAATTTTCTTCTCTGTTATCATGGAATTCCTTGTAGTCCCGAACCATGATCCCGTATTCTTAACCATTGAGTTATAATACTTCATGGGTAACTTCTGCTGTTAAACTTGCTTGACAGGCTCAGAGAGACCTATTTCTTCTTCTCTCAAGATTCCTATTTTTCTACGACACAGGTAGATCCATCTACTTATTTATTTATTTTAAATGGATACCAGTCTTCCAAGTTGATTGTACTTCTAAGAAGAACTGCCCTCTTCACAGATGATCAGCTTGAAATACTTTTGAAGCAATTTCCAGATTTTCCAAGTGCTTTTTTAATTGGTGGTGCACCAGACATATTTGTCAGTGAACTAGCTAATCAGGTGCGTGATAAGATCATGAGATACCAGGGGTCTGATTATTTCACTCTTATGGGTTGTCTTCATTATCATCCAAAAGAATTTCCCATTTTCAATCTTCCTTTGTCAGTTTCATCATCATCTCATCTGTTATAGTTCATTCTGTTGCCAGCTTCAAGATTTGAAGGTAGAGCCGGTTCTTCTTCATTACTTATGTCATATAAAAGTTCTTCAAGGTACTGTCGAATCCACCCTCTCTCTCTCTCTCTCTCTCTCTCTCTCACACACACACACCCACACACCCACACACGCACGCACGCACGCACGCACTTTGATTTTCGGACGTCTTATTAAAATCTCTACAGGTCTAGAAATAAGAGTAGCAACAAGTACAAGATTAAAAACATGCTTGTATAGCTTCACGTCTCCTGGTGGTCCCATGTACCCGACAAGAGATGTTCGTCATGCAGCGTGGGATGCATTAGACTTTCTTTTCCCTGTAAGGCACTATATTTCACATGTTTACTATGATAGCTACAATACCCATGTGTTTCTTCTCTTAAATTGCAGTTTTGAACATAGCACTCTTTTTTGAGTACCTGGATTTACTGTCACCATTTTAATGATTGAATTAAGTCATGGAAGTGAGGCTCTATGAGCAGAAAGTGTGAAAAAATGGAAGAGAAGTAGAGAAGGCAATTACTTCTTTAGAACTGGAACTTTTGTAAATTTTGGTGATATGTTGAACATCTTCCCCAGAAAACTACTATATTATCAAGAGAATATTAAATTATAGGAGAACAAACAAGTTTGGGGCAGTTTACATTCCACTATGATCTCAAGAAGTGATAAATTCTTTCTAAATATATTGTGGGTGTTTTGCAGGTTGGGAGATATCCTAGACACATAATCAGTCTCTTCTTTGGACTGCTTTATCCATGGTACTGGCCCTCTTCTTGTTGGAACTTCATACGTTCTTGTGTAAGAGCTATCCTATATTCTATGTTGCTATTGTTATTCTCTACCTGGGAAAGACTGACAAAATCGAAACCATCATAGATCAAGATACCTAGTTGTGAAATTTTATCTAGGGAATATAGAGAAGGCAGTGCTAGTCTATTTCTGATGTTGGACCCTGCCTAGTAGAATGGCATTATATGTTGTGTTGTGCCAGTTAAAGGATAAATGCGACTCAAATCACGTACCATATATCTTATTCAGTCTGTGGCAAAATTATGCTTAGTAATATATATGAAGATTTCATTTCACATATTCATGGAGCTCTAATGGCTTACTCGACTCTCTGATTCAATTTGTGGCAGAAATTAATAATTCCATTCCAGCTAGCTTTGCATGGTTATTGTGCACTTATAATCTTATTATGTAACTTTAACCTACATTTTAGTAATGCCTTCAGTTTGCATGGTTATTGTACACTTATATAATCTTAGTATGTAACTTTAACCTACATTTTAGTAATGCCTTCACTTTTCAGTTTGTAATAGATTGGATAATACTAATTTTCTTCGACCATTCAAACAAGAAAGCATATATACACCAAATTGGTAAATTTGACACAAATGGGAAGTTGGGGATATTGTTGAATAGTTGTAAATATTTGGATTAAAATTGTGAAGTGGATCAAATCTCTTTGTTTGATTATTATATATTTTGTAAAATATGATGTCTTTTTCTGTTGTTGAACTGATAATAAAATTAATATTATTTTTCATGATTAAAAAAATATAATTCATAAATTTATTATCTTACATAAAATACGTTTAATTTATATCATATATCCAAAAGAAACATAAATCAAGTTTATATAGTTGGCTATGTGTAAACATTACTGATTGAGATCTAAACAACATGTTTTTTTTTAATCTACAACGGTTAACTAGTTAATATTTTATATCAGAATTTTTTTTTCTATTCCCGAACTAGTCTATCAAGATATTCAAAACTAATTGGTTAATTATGAGTTTAGAAAAATCTAAAAGTACCCGATTTTTTATTTTTCGTACCAAAATGTCTCTGATGAATACGAGCAGTTTTCTTATCGTGCTATAACTATCGCATTGGTCTTTCTTTTCTCATTCTGATCAAATTCTCTCTCTCTCTCTTAAATTCTCTTTCTTTCTCTGTCCGTAGCCAAATTGTCGCTCAATCAAACGTAACAATGGTTTCCTAACGGACTCTTGTGGTTTCTTCGTCGATGTCGACGACACCGCCACCGCCACCTCCTAGAAACTCACTTCCAGAACTGCAATATGCTGTATGTTGACGTCGTCGCCTACAAACTCATACACATACAAACTAACTGCAGAATGCAGCCCGTTGATTGTGGCGCCACTTGCAAACCCAAACACTGATTTGTTTCTGTTAATTTTTTGTATTTTCTAAAATAGCAACGTTGATGGGTTTTTTGGAATTTGAATGGTTTAAGATCATTTTTGTTTTTGTTGCATAATTTGTGTGCAATGTTATTTAATTTTTTTGTTTTGTTTTGGTGGTGGTGTTGAACATCATTTTGATATTTTAGAAAAATTTCGTTGACGATCATTATAGTTTTTTGATATTATTGGAATTTCATTTAATTTTAGGATTTAGGGTGTTGTTGTATGATGATGGTCGAATACAATATTTGGTATGGTGTGATATTGGTCAGTTTATACTATGCACATCAAAATAAGCACGCACAGAGTTGGTACGCATCTGTAATTCAGGTTATTTTGAATTAATAACTTATTTTTTTTATGTGTCCATTCACAAAAAATAAAAATAAAAAATAACTAAAATTAGTTGCATATATATTAGTGTATGAATTACCTCATTTATAGAAACACTCTCTCTCTATATATATATATATATGGGTGCGTTAAATGAGAATATCCCCGAAATACATAACTAAGAACTAATATACACCCTAAGATCTCGAATTGGACGGACTAGATTGTAGGAAAAAAAAAACATATCATTATTGTTGGATACGAACATCATTAAAGGGCATACGTACAAAAAAATCCCACAATTTTAGGAAAAATCTGAAAATCATGGGATCTTATTAAATCCGACGATTTAGGGAAAACCCCACGATGCAGATATCGTTATATGTGTAGAATTATATCATTAATTTAACCTGTATATATCATTTTCATTAATAGGAAAAAAAATTCAATATATCGGATGAGAAGGTATCTATAAGTATAAGAAAACATCATTATGAGAAGAATAGTGTATCATTATCAGAATAAAGAAATAGTATCATTATAGGTAGAAGAAGTTATCATTAATTATAGATGAATGTATCATTAATCATTATTAACCATATCATTATGCGTGGACAAGAATCACCATAACTTACGATTTTTTCCACAAAAATCAAAACCATAATCAATCAAATTTTTTCCATAAACATATTATTATCAGAATAAAAAATAGTATTCATTATCGGCAGACGAAGTTATCATGAATTGTAGATTAATGTATCATTACTCATCATTAACCGTATCATTATGCGTCTCACAATTTTTTTCCATAAAAATCGAAATCCATAATCAATCAAATCTTTTCCATAAAAATCGATCATATCATAACTGATCAGAATACAAAATTACTAAAATATGCGATTATAATTTGTTCTTAGTTCTTCAATAAAAATTTATTCTCATTTGAATATACATTAATCATGTTATATCTATGGTAATAACATCTATATCTATATCTATATATATAATTATAAAAATAATTAATTGAGTAACCAATAATAAAATATTAAATAATATCTTATCAGATTTGGAAAGAAGATTTTGTAGGAAAACTATTTTTAGTAATAGTTTTGCTTATATATTATATATATATAGATAAAATTTTAAAAATCTGGTTCCTCCTCCAGCAAGCAAGTTGAGCTGGAAACCAGACAGAACAACCACAACACAGAACTACCACAAGACGGAACCACAGATAACCGAACATCTGCATCTAAACGCAGGGCCCCTATCCATTTATTCATTCGACCCAACTTTATTATGTTCTGTTCCAAGACTTCGAAGAAGGTTTTGTACCAATCCGATAATGAAATATCCTCAGAATAGTCAGTTCTTATGTAGTAGATTCTTATAGACACGATGCTGATTGCTGGCGTTCGCATAGAAAGGTAAGACAGAATATTGTCCTAACAGTCTGAAGAAGATGCATATCCATAGTTCTTCTTCCCGCAGAGAGCAGCAACAAAGCTTAAACAGACTTCAGATACCACTACTCTAATGAACATCATTACTAACAGATCCATAGTTCCTTGAAATGAAACTCATGTTAAATCTGCATTAATCAACAGAAAACACACCAGACCTTGTTAACCGACTAACTCATACACCTCTGAACACAGTGACAACGAAAGCACCGAGGCTCGGAGCTTCAGCACAACATACACCCTCAGAATTGCTCCTCCTCCATGACCCCTAATTTCTTGATGGTACAAGTACAACTACTGGACGTAGTTGAGTCTCCACCATATGTCTTGGTCAATGCTATAAGCAAGCAGCAGAGTACAATAGCAAGGTATCCACGCTGTTTTCCTTTCAATTACGAGGAGACATAAAACCGAATTATACACTTATCTCTTTATCCAGGCGAAAGATACAGTCAATAAAATAAAACAAGTTTCCTCACTGCCACTACTATAGATCTCTGCCTTCTTTAAAAGTGCAATGTAGGCCGACATACAGACTTCCTTGAACTTTGGGAACCAAACAGGCAGGTGCAAGTAAATCCAGCAATTAAACCAAAAGAACGATTAGTTTGTCTGCATTGCGTCTGCATGGTACTTCTCTAGATCAGCATCAAGATCTTCAGCAGATACCTTCTCACCACCGCGGCCCCCCCTTCCCTGTCCACTTCCCTGTCCACGACCTCTTCCAAATCCACGACCTCTTCCGCCTCGTGGCCTTCCAAAACCACCTCTCCCTTGTCCGCTGTATATAGAAAAATCAAGAATATTTAGATAGAAGAAACAACCAAGTTATAATCAATTCTTATTCATTTAACTGTGATATATCTTTGATCTCCTTTTCAGAAGTTCCTGAAACTTATGTACATCCGTGGCTAAGCTTAATTTCCTTATAAAAAACTTACTTTCAGAAGAACCATTTACTGTTAGCTCTTAATAATCTGAAAATAATCGAATACCTAAAACCCTATTAAAAAAAAACAGCAACTCAATAAAATCACCTTTTTATCAAAGAAACACAACTAGTGACCTCAAATGACAAGTGCCAGAGTGATTATATAAACATCAGTACTCTCAACTCATTCCTTTTCAGTTTAACATTCTAGCAACCCAACAGACAAAATAACACTATTAAGCAGGAAAAGGTTCACTCTAGTCCAAGTTATAGAACGTGTTCCTTCATCCAAGTTAGAAGACTACAAACACCTAAAACAGATAAGTAACACCCCATTGATTCTGGAATATATGTTGATCTCAAAATTCACTTGCAAGATGGAAATTCTGAGAGCCTAAGAAAATGAAAAATTACGAATCAAAACTAATGGGAAAACAAATAAATACAATGCATCTCACTAGCAGCAACTCACTAGAACCAAAATGTTGCATTAATTATTGCCCAAGAAGCTCAAAGGAGCAACTGAGACCCTTGCTAAAGAACGTAACTTGAAAATGCCATACTAAAACATTAATCTAGTCAGGACTAAGATACACACCTTCGAGGAGCTACATTTGAATCACCAAAAGCACCAGCAGAAGAAAAACCACCAGCACCAGGTGTTGTGATGTTTGATCCAACAAGTTCTAGTTTCATTGGTTTCCCATCAAGCTGGACATTATTATACCTCTTGATAGCAGCCATAGCATCTTGTCGTCTTGAGAAGACTACTTCAGCAGTACCCTGTAATTTTTATTTTTATTTTCTAAACCACTGCAACACACAAACTACAGAACAAGCAAGAAGTACTAAAATTTAGATACCTTCGATCGTCCACTCCTATCATAGTGTACGACGTATCTTTTCAGGTCGCCAACCTCCGAAAATAGTTCCTATCATTGCATAAATTTCCTTGTGAGTTCAAATGTAAAGCAACTTTCGACAGTATATATATTCACAGAAAGAGTTGTGGGAGCCTTAGTTTGGTTTCTCAGTATCTTAATCATGTCAGGTTCCACCATGTTTGTCTACAAATGTCTGACTGAGTAAACCTCATGACTAACAGTTCAATTACCATCATCATGCATAACGTTATCACAAATTACACACTGGATCACCTCTCTCTACACAATTACAGAAGACAATGCCTTGAAACAATTTTGTGTATTTTGTCATTATCATTGCCAACTATCTACACTGCCACAAGATGCAAAAAAACAAGCCAAAAGAGTTGGTTAAAACTCAAAGACTTCAATGAATACTCCACACCATCACCATGAAACGATTAAACGAATAATTTGGGATATTAAAAAACTAATCAAGAACATATGCAGAAAAAGGCATTGATAAAAGAACAGGCTTTGCGAGAAACACCTTAATATCCTCATTCGATACCCCATAATCCAAATTGGAAATATACAACTTCGTCCCTGTCTCTATACTGGAAGATCGACCGCCAGCTGGGAACATGTCATGGCCCCAAGCCGTCTCAGGAGCCTACATCACAACCATGATTTATCAGTAAATTATTATAACACCACACTGCGCATAAACATAAGAAACGAATTGCGAAAATAACAAGCTACCCGTCCCCTCCTCTTCAACCTCTCATGTTAAAAAAACTATGCGATAGTTAAATTCTATCAAGTCAGCCACTTGCAACAGCCGCCAACCACAAACATCATAATAAGGTCGGCGAAGAAAAAAAATCGACAAATGAAACAATAACTCAAGAGAAAACTAAAATACGGTAGGCGAACTGACCTTGGGAGCGGAATAGGGTGTCACGCGATTCGCGAAACGGTTTGTTGGGCGGCGTGCGGGGCCAGGACCGGCGGCGCGGCCTCTGCCGCGGGCGCCACCAGACTTCTTGTTGTTCTTAATTAGATCATCGAGAGTCATGTCGAGCGCAGCGCCTGACATCTTCGCTTGCGTAGGGTTCGTACAAACGATTGGAGAGAGAAAGATCTGAAGAAGCTGCAGATAAAATTAGGGTTCGGAAGCGAGAGGAGTTGAAAAATGTAGCCTTTGTAGAGAGATACAAGATGTAGAGAGAGAAAGTGACCAAGTGAGATGAAATTCAACTATGTTTCGTATCTCTCTATATCGTGGTGAGTTTTTGGGTCCAACTTAAGTCTTTCTATTTTAACGTATTTCCAATCAGACCCTCCTACTTTATACTTATTGCTTTCGAGTGTTTGCAGTTATCCTTATAATTTTGACGACTAGAAGACAAGGAAATTAGAGTTTTACTAGTTTTGCGCAATGAACATATCTATAATAAATAAAAAATAAAAGATAATCTTGCTAAAGGCATAAAATTAGAAAAAGGAATGTTTAAACTATGAACCTAAAATATTATAAAATTAAAAAAAATTATGCATCCTTCGTAATTGTCTTACAAAAAATATATATATTAACAAAATAAATATTTTATTATCACATAATTTACTCATATTTATTCCACCATCGGAATGAAGACGATAAAATGAAAACATTTTTTAATCATATCATTTATCATAAAAATAAAATGAATGGTCACTGTCTATATAGAGAGAGAGAGTTATGATACACAAAAATATTTCTTATGAAAAATATCATTACATTAAATATTGATTATAATTTATTTATTTCAAATTCAATTTCTATATATTATATATCAAATTTAAAAAATCATGATATTTTACTTAAGATGTATATTGGATTATTTTATCTCAAAAAGTTACATGAAAATAGGAAATCATTATTTGTACAAAAATAGAAAAAAAGAGAATAAAATCCAAACATTCTAAAAATATTGCAACCATCCCTAAATTACCGAACAAAGTCAATTGCAGCAAGTGTTTTGCTTATTTATAGGAGTGAACTATAAAATTGATACCTGAAGATAGGGGTTTGCACATCTGCGATACCTGAAATCGAAAAAAATCACAAAACCTCCCCCTAGACTCAAAAAAATCACATTCTGAGTACCTGACAACATTTTGTCTTCCGAAAATGCCCTTCTACCCTTTAAGGGTATGACCGTCCATTTAGAACTTTTGTTTTTTCAAACCTGACACTGATCCAGCTTTTTGACAGAACGTTTTTAGCTTTTTCTATTGATTTGATGCGTGTGGTATGCATTTTTAAATTCTTTGTCTCTTTCTTCAAGTACAACACATTCAGCTTCATCTTCTTCATACATTTTCTTCACTGAACACTCGACACATTCCACACATGGTAAATACGTTTCAGTAAATGTCGACAAATACAAGCCATTATTCAAATCAAGGCAATGGATGCACGTGGTTGAGATACGAGTACGAGAGATGTGGGTGTGGCGAAAGAGCGTATCTGAAAATAGTGGCCGATTCGAGGAGGGAATCCTAGAGGATGTTTTACTTTATCTGTGAGAAAAAATGTAGGGGTGGTGACTGTCGCTTCTTCAGGTGGTGCTTTTCGAAGAGTTGCGATTGGTCGAGGCAGAGCCAATGCCAATTCGATGATGACGAGGCTGACACTACCAGAGGTCGCGAAGGTCCGAAGGATGGGTTTTCCATGGTGATTTCTTGTTTGGCATTTTGTTTTAGCTTGAATAAGTAGTGGGAACATTATTTTTTTCTCTAGGTACTAATGGTGAAAAGATAGAGTTTGTAGTCATTTTTATGATTCTGTTATTATGTTTGAATGAAAATGAAAATGAAGTTGTTAACTTACAGTAGTGTTATGTTATTTTTCCATACTTTTTTCAGAAAATAGAAGTTCTTAATTATAAATACAGTTGGTTAATATGGACATTCTGGAAAATTACAATCCGAAATAAATTAGATAGTGAAGAAAAATAAATTACAACCTTAATATGGACAAAATCCTACAAAATGGATCTTGTTCGATCCAGTCCTCCATCTCCGTTTCCCATGACATTTCAACCTGTGGCTGGTGAGTCCATGTTGCTTTTATAGTTGCGTTAAAAACACGCGTCACATTGTTTGTGCTCTCAGAGACCTGAGCACTTATACGTACCTCTGTAGCGAGTGGTTTGCAGCCATTCTCCAGCCGCTTCACTCTTGCGTAAATACTCTACAACTTTTCCTCTGAAAGCTTACCCCTTACACTTCATTCATTTGAAATACCCTCCATTTTTAATTGTGTTTGAAACAGTTGCGTAAACTGATATTATATAGGCATTGCCTCTGTTGACATAATTGATGTGGTTAAGGGGTAGGTTGTTGATATTTAATTCACAATGAAGTGGTTAGGTATAAGGCTGCTTAATCGATTTTTGGTTATCGGTTAAATTGATAACCGAATCGGAATCGCCGGTTATCGGTTAACCGATAATCGAAAAATTATGCATCGGTCCCGTTTCGGTTGGCGTATTGGGGAATTTACGGTTATCGGTTATAACCAATAACCGATTAAGAACTGAATTGCAATTTAATTTCTAATTAATAATTTTGCAGTGATGTACCAAAAGTGTCATTAGAAAGACTTGAAATTGGATGATCAACTATATGAATATATTTCACACTGGTAAAATTGTATAATATCCAACTATTATAATACAATCAGTAAACTATAATATGTGGACTGTGGAATATTATTGGATAATTAATTTATTGTTGTACTGTATCCAATAGCTATATAGTTGTTCATGTTATATCTTTGTGGTGGGAGGATTAAAGGATTTGGCTTTATTTATAAATCATTCCACATATATGTTGTATAATGTATATATGCATAAATAAATTTTAAATATAAATTTGTGAAAGACATCACCACAATAAAAAAATTATATGTATATTATCTTTTGTGATTCGGTTATTCAGTTAACCGAATAAACCGATCGGTTTAACCGGCCGGTTATTCGGTTAACCGAATAAACATTTCGGTGTGGTTCTGGTTCTTCTCCTAGGCCTTCGATCGATTTGGTTAACCGGACGATTCGGTTCGGTTAGAACCGAACCGGTCGAATAAGTAGCCCTAGTTAGGTGTAAAAAACACAATGCAGTGGTTATGATTGATATTGAATTCACCCTAAAAACAAGAATACCGCGGTTAAAGTTGATATTCGAATCACAATGCACTGCTAGATTCAAAAGCATTCGTTAATATCGTTTTTGGTATGTATAGTATAACATAATATCGTATTCAGTACCTACTACATGTTCAGTTCAAAAAGCTTTGGGATTGGACAAAAAACTTGATTACTATCGCCTTCTAAACGTCTTTCATACTTAATCCTTGTTTAAGTGGTGACTGCATCTTTTGGTTGTGCTCCTCTTGCTCCGTCTCTCTGCAACCGCTCTTGGTTCAGGCCTCTTCATCTACATTATGAAATAAAATTAGTACTATATTGTGAACATTTAGACTATCAATACTTCGTGTTTAAACTGTACCTTTCTGCTTTGTGAGGACTCAGAAGTGGGAGTTGTTTGTTCAGGTGGAACGTTTCTTCTTGAGATGGCTGCATTCATCAAGGAATCTATTACATTATAAAATATTATAACAGGTACTACAAAGTTTGCATAATATCATAAGAGGTATCTAAATGGTTGAAAATATTATATGAGGTGCCTAAAGGCTACAAAAATATCATAACAGGTACCTCAAAGTTTGCATAATATATCATAAGAGGTATCTAATGGTTGAAATAATATCATAAGAGATACCTAAAGGCTGGAATAATATTATTTCGAATAATATCATTAAAGGTACCCAAACTATTGTGAAATATCGTTTGAAAAGCACCTAAGTATCAGAATTATGGAACAGATAACTAACCTCTTGTGGGTCATTGGGACATCTGCGTCAGTTATGCCCTTGTCCACCACATCTGCCACACCTCATCATGAGGTTGTGTTTCAGTGCTTCGACACATTCGTCATCAACACTCATCTAAGTAGATTCTTGTCTAATCTTTCTTGGTCGTCCTCTGTATCTAGTGCAGTTGGTTCTTTCTCAGTTTCATCAACTTCAGCAGCTGGTTCTTTTTTAGTTTCAACAACTTTAGCAGCAGATGCAGCATCGAATTGTTGCATCAGACTCTCGGTTACATGTTCTGCTTCATCTTGCTTTCTTCTCTCCCTATCTTGTGCCAAACTTGTCTCCAAAAATTGTTCAAACTCGTCATCTTTCTCATACCATCCAATCAACAATGGTTTCAGTTTTTTCTTCGACTTCGGTCTGGGCTTCAGCCGATCTACTTCAGGCTCTTCTATCTCTTCTATAACTACTCCGGAACTTGGGAATTTGTAGAAATCCTCGAAATATTGTTCTTGATCCGCCTTCTGCTTGATTAGAGCTTCTGCTTTTGTAATCTCCATCGAGTACATGCAGATGAGGCGCCCACCCATTGCAGCCACTAACAATAACATCTCCAAGTGAGGTTCATCGACTAGGGCCCGCATGGGATGCCCTGTTCTAGTCCCTACATATGCGTGGCTAGTATCCGGGTCGCAATAGTAAAATTCACAGACCGTTTCTGTAACATCCCTAAAAAGGGGCTAGTCGGAATAGTGATTTTCCGATCGTCGGACAAGGGTTTCGACGATAATTTGAA
>JAYDZE010537404.1:0-14981 GCA_034509125.1 Monilaria moniliformis
GACTTTAAATTATGTAAGTTTCAATTTTAATTAAGTGCATTTCTAAAATCGTGTCTACATTTGATATATAAAATTGACGTAAAAATGATAAAATGATAAGAAATGAGTTTTGGCTGATTTGGAGCTGAAATTTTGGAACTGGATTAATGGTGTCGTGGCTGAAAAGTAAAATTATGACGTGGCGGCTGAAAATTGAATTGGTGGGTTAAGATGGCCTTACCACGTGTAAATTCGGCACCCAATCATATTAATACATGCGCGCCCTCCAACAAAAAACAATTTCTCTGTAAGAATCAATCAGCGAATCAGATGTCAGCACACCAGGAGAGTGCGATCCCCTTCTCGTAATTAAACCCCAAACGCGGTGGCAATATACCCACACCAGAATCCCCTAAACCTTAAAAAGTTGGAACATAAAGAAATACGAAAAGGAATCCTCAAACCCTACTCACAGTGTCAGCTCGTGGGGCCCGCCCCCGATACGACATGACCATTAGCCAATGAAAAAAGCTACTTAAAATGGCTAATTAAGATCATAGAATAATGGCTAATTAAATACTAATCTCAAGATTGACAACTAGCTTCGGAAGATGGCAAGTTGGTTGTGTTTGTTGAAGGGGGCAAATGCATCATATGTATGTCGTAATTAATGTATTAATTCCGTTATTTTATTTTATTCTATTTGTAATAAAATGATAATTCATTTGTTTAATTAAGAACTCTATTATTATAGAATTAGAGTAAATAATATATTTATAATATTTTTATATATTATCTATTTCAAAATACAAAATCATTTATAAGTCAAGAATCATGTATGTATTACAAGATTCTGTATGCCACTTCCTAGGTGGGATATACAGTACTAGATTTGCTTTTCTACCATAGACTAAATTTTTGTAATTTCACATTCCTATCATACAGTGCAGACAATTTACTCTATTTTTCTAAACGAACAATTTTATATATTTAAATAAATCTAATATTGACATGATATTTGTAAGACATTTCAGTCAAATATTATCATGTATTGTTAAGTAAACGAGCCCTTATAAATCAATGAGGTTGTAGGTGGGGTCGGGTAGGGTCGGCCAAACCCACCGTCGCGTCGGTTCATGAGTACCGAAAAATTTCATTAAATTAATTTTTTTGAACTGCTGTCGACCTTACATGAAACTGAACGTTTCCTGAATCCGCCATCCTCATGTAATTATCATAAATACTACTAAGTATTTACTGATTGAGATTAAGATATTGTTGACAAGATTTAAAAGTAGTAAATTGAGATTTAGCAAAATCGTATGTGTAACAGCTACGTACATTTGTATAGTGCTTGATCAATGTGTACGAGTATAAGCTACATTAATATAGGTGGGCTGTTTTTATATAATGACGTTAAATTTTCATTAATCTCCTACGAAAAGCAAGGTAGATAATCTAGAAATGCCCATTTATCATTTCCTCAAAATCTCAGAGATTCTTTAATACTGTATAATGGCTGAAACAAATCATGAGAGAGAGAATAGAGAGAGAGGGACAGAGGCGGAGATTTATGTGTGTCTGAGTGAGTTATTTTAGAGAGAGAGAGAGAGAGAAGGCGAGGAAAAAGCAGAGAATAAAAAGAGACCGGATGTTGACAAATTTCGTGTCACTGTTCTTAGAAGGTCGTTTGTTAGTGTGAAGATTTCTTATCTGGGATCTCTCTCTTTCTCTCCCACTTTCATCAAAATAAAATACTTTGATTATATCAACAGTAAATACATACAGTTGCGGGGAGAAATCCTCTCTTTTTTGTATTTTCATTTTTTTTAATACTCCCCTTCTCTCTCTAAAAGTGCTGCCTTTTCTCTTCTTAGAGAGAGAGAGAGGGCGTGGCCCAGCAGATCGAAATCTCCAATCCTTAGTTGAGTGTGATGAGGATCTGAGCTTCTTCAATGGAGTTACCATAATCACTCAATTAATTCCTGCCTTATTTCATATGACAATTATTGGTATTACCTTTGTTTTCCCTTTCAATTCGGGTTAGTGGAATAGTGTGAAAAAGCCTCAGAATTCGCATGATTCCGACCCTTATTCACCTGGAGATACTGTTGGATGATTCAATCCGTGAGGGGTTCTTGAGAGCAGGCCGTTTCAAGATGTGGGTCTGAGGTAATTAACCTTTTTCTATATAGTTCTGATTTATTAAGATTTACTTAGTTTTGACTATGACCCCGAAGAAAATAGATTCTCCGTCTTCCTTTGAATTCTACCTTATAATAATTAGTCTTTTGATTAATTGAGCCATAATTATATTCGAAATATATGCCTTTTCAGTTTCACAAATTTATTGGTGCCATTGGTTGGGAATTGGGGTGATTGGATTTAAGCATTTTTCTTGGTGGTTCGTATATTTCCTCATATATGGGGACTATTCAGTTTGATGTGTGATCACCGATAGCGATGTAAGATTTGCTTCCCAAATAATATTTTCTTAATATTCTATGTTTTGGTATAAATTTAGGGCGAGTCCAGTCATAGCTGCTGTAGATGTTAATAGATTTGTTGCAATTCAAGTATGTATGTTTATTATGTTAAGAAAACCTATACCATGATGGCTTAAATCTGCATTCATAATATTTCTTCTCCTTGGCCAAATTTGATGAATTTAGGTTTAGGAAAGATTGTCTCTATGTTAAGTTTGAGTTTTGAGCGCAAATGACATTTGCAAGTATCATTGAGTTGGCAATTCTGTGTTGTTCTAGTTCGATTGTTTTTTATGTGTTCGTGTTCTGTATGACTAGCTGTCTTGTTTGAATTTTCCTGAAATCCTTGTCTGCTGCATTATTCTTATAAGAGAAATTAACTTAGCACCTGGAGTTTAGGCAAGCTTGTGACACACTTTGATGGAAGTTCTTTGTGGATAATATATTTAACTGAATTTCCATTGCTAGGGTCTGAAAAGTTTGTCTTGTCTGTTATTTCTGACAACTAGCTTCAATGCAATCTAAGTATATTTTCAACATAAGTGTTCAACTTGATCTCATTCTCAGTGAGAAGGAGCAGTCAATGCTCAAATTTCTAAGATTGTTTCTGATTGGAGAAAGGGCTAACGACAATTTGTTGTGCATTGTGCCAAACTGCCAATTGTGGATAAACATGCTTTATAACATTTTTATTTTGGTACCGGTCCCAGCTTCTAGCCCTAGAAAATCGGTGCATGAATTCCGACGTTTAGTAATTTATCTAGAATTCTACATATACTTGCCATTATTGGTGAACCCTGGAGTTGGTGCTGCCTAACTGAAACAAAAAGGAGAATGTGGAGAGAGAATTTATAGCATTGTAGGTTCTTCTTCGACTTGCCTAATATTGATATATATATCTTCTTTAGGAATGGGAACAAAAGTAGATAGCAAGAGCTATTTTCCAGGACATTACTCCATGAGAGATCTTAATGAGGATTCTAGCAGTAGTAGCTGGCCCCTTTGTTATGGTGATAAGGCTATCTCAAACGGGCAATATTACAATGGCTTCATGCCTAGGACAGCAATGGATGGTTATCCTGGGTATGGCAAGGATGCATTGAAGCAGAAAATGCTTGAACACGAAGCTGTTTTTAAGAATCAGGTGCTTTGATTTCATTTTCAGTGACCCTAATTTTAAGACGCGTATTTCCTTTGGTTTATTTATAAGTTCTTAAGTTAAATCTGGTGAGCATCATCTCTTGGATGAAATTCAGTTAATGTATCAGCATCCTGATCTCTTGATTTTTACCTGCTGGCATCAAGGTTTATGAACTCCACCGTCTTTACGGGATCCAAAGAGATATGATGGAAGAATACAGAAGGAAAGAACTACATAGAATCCGACCATCAATAGAACCATCGTCGTCATCAAGTCTCAGAGGGCCTCAAGTGCCATCAGAAGAAGCTCAGAAATGGCACATGACGGGCTTTCCTATCTTGAATTCTACTTATGAAAGAACATCTATCTCTAGGCTTGAAATTGCTAATTCTCCTATGAGTTGTACGAAAGGGAACACCAACACGCAACCTGGTCATTTCCCATTCCAGAACGGGTCTTCTTCTGTAAAAGACTCTGAACTGTTAGATTCAAGACCATTGAAGGTGAGGAAGAAGTTGTTCGATCTTGAACTACCAGCAGATGAATACATTGATACTGATGAAGACAAAGAGTCACCGGATTGCAAAGGCTCTCACATATCAAGTTATGCTCCTAACGGAAATCTAAAAAGTGGACCTGAAACTCAGAAGTCATCTCCCGTCGGGCATATTGGAGCAACAACTGATTGTCGGATAGATGTCTCAGCTTCTGGTTCTTGTTTGAGGAACCCTATTAGGTTGGCTGATCTAAATGAACCAATTGATGTTGAAGAGGCAACTGCTCCGTCGTCGACTAATTTCTTTGGTCATAGCTCTATCAACCGACATACTAATGGTGTAAATCAGCATGCTATGGCGGATGCAGGTTATTTAGGTGCAAATGCCAAAACAGCACATTACAGGGAAGGTCTTTTGACTAATTCGTCTGTTGAGAGTAAAGTTAATGAGAGGAGACCTCTCTCCCATATTTATGAAGCAGGTAAGCACTTGGTGAAAATTTATGGTGTTCTTGAAATCTTCCTTATCTTAGTTGCCCATTCCCTCCTCTTTGAATATCTATAAAATCTTATTATCTGCCAAATTAAGCTATTTCTGTCCATTAACTATTTTTATCATATAATTTGCAAAGCTCTTCATTTCTCAATCTTTCAGGGTCCAGCGAAAGTAACTTCGATTCAGTAACTCCTGGTCTTCAGCAAGATAAGTCTCATCCAGTGCAATGCATGCTCAATCCACACGATCATCCTCCTGGAATGTATCTAACTCGACATAGTCGTGAAGATTCTTGGAGGGAGGGAACCCACCATCATCTAGAATCTTCTGATAGAAGTCGCGATCAGTCCAATAATAGATTCATGGGGCCCCATATGGCTTCTCACACCCCTGGTTCAGACCCATTCTTTAGTTCATCTTATTTTTCTGGCACCTGGGCTCACACCGTCTCATCCTGGGCGAAGCCAGCTAAAAGCTTTACTCAGATAATGGCCGCGACGGATTCATGTCTGAATCCGGCTGCAGCAATGGATCGAGGGGTGCAGATTTCAGCAGAGGCCGTCTCATCCTGGGCGAAGCCTGCTATAAGCTTTACTCAGATGATGACCGCGAAGGATTCATGTCTGAACCCGGTTGCAGCAATAGATCGAGGGCTGCAGATTTCAGCAGAGTGCCGGAAAAACTTGGGAGGAAAGTGGCGTGTGGGTGACGACTTCAGGTTGAACCCTGGTTTGGCAGGTGAACTGTCGAGATGGAATGGGTTTTATCATGGATCTGCCTCGGGGTCGAAAGAAATGAAAGCTCACTTGCCCTCATTGGGCTTTGATTACCTTAACTGCAGTAGGGGCGAAAATGTAGCATCTGACCGCATGACCAATCATGAATATGGGCATTTTCCAAAAGGATTCTCCTTTGCTGATTCAAAACCTGCACTAGATATTAACTTGAATGAGGTGGTTTCGAAGAGCTCGTCTAATGAGGTAACGGTCCTGCAAGATGTTGCTACGGTCGATGATAAAGGTAAGCCCGAGGGCCACCTATCTTCATTGCCCTGGCTTAAAAACAAGCCAGCCCGTGCTAATGATGCTGCAAATTCTAGAAGCTACGTCCATGATTCTTCCAGTCAATTGTCTTGCAAGGCTGAAATAAGAGATCTCAATGAGCCATTCACCCCAATAATTAAGTTGGATTCGAGTGAGATGAAGACAGCCAGGAACCAGAATGTTAAGAAAATTCTAGGGTTTCCCATTTTTGAAGCAGGTGGTCTGAAAAATGAGCCCTTTTCCCATGTTTCCACCTCGGCAAGTTTTAGTTGCCCCCGTGATGGAAACGGTGTCCTTAAAGAAAGGAAGCATAGAGTAATCGATATAAACCTAGAGTGTGAACCAGAAGAAGAGGCTGTGGAGAAAGAAAAGCAGACAAAATGTGGTGTTGTCAGAGACTTCATCGACTTGAACTCGTGTATAACCGACTGTGAAGATGCTTTAGCACCTTCTTATGAAAGCAAGACTGCCTACGGTAAGGTGATTCTCGATATAGATTTGGAATCTCCTGTTCTTCCGGAAAAAGAGTCCAACGAGGATGCTGCAGGTGCAGTAGTATCCTTACCGTTGGAGAATACAACCGATTCATCACAGGACGAAGTTCTTAGACCTGCAGCGGAAGCAATCGTTGCCATGTCATCATCCTGTCCGCAAATGCATCTAGAGGAGAGTAACAGCATTCATCTTCTGGAAGCTTCCTTGGCAGAATATTTTGTGTGGTTTGTCAACACTGTTTCCTCGTGTCCAGATGAAAGCGCGTCTACAGATAAAGATGGCTCGCCAAGGGACTTATCTGAGGAGATGGACGATTTCGAGGCAATGACGTTGCAAATACCAGAGACGAAGGAGGAAGATTACATGCCAATGCCCTTTGTCCCTGAGCTCCAGAAGAACGAAGAGGCAGGGGGCAATACAGTAACGAGGCCCCGAAGGGGTCAGTCAAGGAGAGGGAGGCAGCGGAGGGATTTTCAAAGGGACATCCTTCCGGGTCTGACATCTCTGTCGCGCCATGAGGTTACTGAGGATATCCAGACATTCGGGGGTATGATGAGAGCCACGGGGCATCACTGGGTTTCGGGTCTGGCCAGAAGAAACAGCACCAGAAATGGGGGAGGTCGGGGCAGGAGACGAGCTGTGGTGGAGACGGTTCCTGCTGCAACTCCGACTCCACTGATACAGCAACTGAACAGCATCGAAACTGGTTTGGAGGATAGAAGCCTAACGGGGTGGGGGAAGACTCCAAGGCGCCCCAGACGACAGAGATGCCCTGCAGCAGGTAACCCTCCTGCTGCGGTGTTAACTTAATAATTGAGAGAGAAAAAAGAGTACATTCCTTTATTGATCATTGAGAAAAACACATGATATGAGGGATCTTATTTCATCACTTTTATGTGAGAGAGAGAGAGAAGAGAGAGAGGGAGACTGTGTTGCGGTCTTGGTAATTTGTTTTGTAAATGTCATTGCATCTCATCATAATTTGTCTTTTGGTCATTTGTGTCTTTGAGTTACTCCAACTTGTAGAAATAAACTTGCTTGATTTCATCATGGATATATACACGGCCTTGTTTCGAATACAAGTTTCATCTTTTAGAAAGCAACACGGTTTGCTTTTTTTAGGACTGTAGCGCATGTTCCAAGAATTAAGCATGTTGCTTTGTGTTTATGTGTTTGTACGTTGTGAATCGAATTGAGTTTGACATACATTTGTGGAGTAAATACTAATAAATACATTATTGAAAATTGAAAAGAATAATTAATAATAGCTCAAGGAGAACATGAATTTGTCTTAATTCCATTATTTTCGGAGATGAAAATCAGCATGAATTAACAAAAGTAGCGTGATTTAAAAACTAGCATGAAGACCATTTTTACTAAATTATATTATTGGGGATTCACAAAAGGAGCGTTCCAAATTGGGTGAATTGATCACTCTCACGGCTCAGCGATGTTAATTTGGTAAAATGCAAATCTTCAAGAATTCCGAAAACAATTAAGAATGAAAATTCAATTTTATGACTAGTTCTTGATACGGACTTACAAAAGTGGAAAATCGCAAAGTTCAAATTTAACCATGTATTATAATTTAACTCAGACAAGCCATTATATATATATATATATATAGGTGCATTAGGGTGTAACCATCCCTTATATGTAAATCTAAAACTTAATCTAATTGATAAGATTAGATAATGAACGCCCACGATTGAAGGAAAAATCTAATCATCATTCGTTTGATATTATATCATTAAAGGGTATAATTGTACAAAAAAAATCCCATGAATTAAGAAAAAATCTGAAAATTATGGGATTTACACAATTCCATGTATCTACAAAAACATCTCACGATTTATTGCCTTAATTATACCAAACAACTATCATTATATAGAATATCTTTATTTTTAATAATAATACTACATATTATAAAATTATAAACAATAAAGAAATTATACTGCTTGTCCAATATGCATATCATCAGAAATGGACAAAAATATCATTATGTTCCGTGTTATATATCATTAAAAAATAATAATTTTTAGTACCACTATATTATTAACATACAATGTAGTTATCGTTATATGTGTAGAATTATATCATTAATTTAACCTATATATATCATTTTCATTAATAGAAAAAAATTCATTAATCGTAGAAGAATGTATTATTGTCAGATTAAGAATATATCATTATCAGTATAAAAATGTATCATTATTAAAAGAAGAATTTATTAATATCAGAGGAAGAATGTATCATTATCACATGAAGACAATTATATTCAACCATATCCGTTAGATATGGTAAGATCAGTTATGGCATATTTATAGCCCATGAAATCCGTCCACCATTATAACCGACTATATATATAATTACATAATTGACCTTATTTGAGTCTGAATGGAAAATAATGTTGATACGTGTACCAATAAAAACCGTTAGATCTTAAAATTTGACATCAATATTTGGTCATAGTTTCTGCATTAAGAAAAAAAATTAATTTAATTATATATATATGAATTTGTGTGAGTGTGTGTGGAAACTTGTGTAAAGTATAGAATGGTGAAGGGGATGAGAGGGGCATTTGGCCCCGCTCACCATACACTAGTTCCGTCCCTGACTAGTGACTACTAATATACATATAATTCAATTTGAATGAAATATATCATCATATACAAACAACAAAAATGAAAAACACCTCCTATACTTTCATCTCTACAATTATTGAAGACACATTACATGTTCAATTTATGCAAGAATATATATTTATGTTAGAGTCATCAAATATGGCACTAAGTTGGGTATTTTCGTATCTGAAATTATAAGTTGGTATCTTCAATTCAATGTTATAAAAAATGGGTAGTTTTATGTATTGTAACATTTTTTTTATTCAATACACATGGAGTCGGTGAAAAATAAGAAGTTGGGCAAAATAGCAAATTAATTATTTTCGTTGACGCCAAATGTACGAATAGATGATCAGACACGTTCCAGATTTCTAGCTATAAGCTTAACTCGACCCCGCCATTACTCACGACGTGTGTACATGTGTTCATAATCAAATGATTTGTGGGAAAAATCTTAGGTCAAAAGACTCATACCATATCCGATTTCATCAGAACTCAATTTTTTCGCAATTGATTTGAAAAATATAACTCAATCTCCGCCCATAACCACGAATCGCTGCAATTGGTGCAATCCTCAATCCGAACTAATCAGTACTAGAAATCAAAACCTTAATGGAATCAGGGGTAGCTGATCAGGATTTCTCACCAAAAAACAAATCGAATTCTGCAGCCCAGGATCCAAATTTCGGGTTGAGGAGTTACATTTCACCTCTGAAATGGCTATTTCTCGACCACTCCAGCTTGTGGCGGGCCGGGCTCTCGTGGTCCATCTTCTTCGTGCTCAACGTCTGCGTTCCTATTGTCTCTCACTTTCTGTTTTCCTGCTCAACTTGTGATCCGGCTCATCAGAGGCCTTATGATGCAATTGTTCAGCTTTCTCTCTCATCATTCACAGCTGTTTCTTTCTTTTGTCTCTCTTCTTTTGCACGGACATACGGGTTTCGGAAGTTTCTGTTTCTGGACAGATTGGGTGATGAGAGCGACAAGATTCAACAGGGCTATGCTCAGCAGTTCAACGTATGTTTCTGATTTCCCTTTTTATCTTAATCGTTTCCATATTTTTGGTTATGTCTACTTGTGTTCTGCTTCTTGTTTGATTTATATGAGTTTTTTATGCAGTTTTTGGCCTTCAAATTGATTTGTTATACTTTGCAATTTCTTTGGGATTATGAATATTTATCGGTTCGAACTAAACTTTAGGAAGACTGGATCTTTAGCACCACTACTTTTATCCCAGAAAATATTGCTCTGCTGACTGCAATGCTTCTCATCTATCTAATTACAGCTGCCCTTTTTTTTAAAAATAAATAAATAAAACTGAATCTGTTCGTGTACTTTTGTACTGGAATTTGTCACCTAGGTCCTAGTAATGTATCTAAATTATTTTCTTTACAATCTCTCTCTGATCTTAATCTTATTAAGTACTATATCTTAATTATCAATTACAGTGATTGCCTGATCATATAATAAGTAAGAAATTTACTGTAGTTTCCTCATCTGATTGTGGTGGGAGAAGTTCGATATACAGCAATCTCGGTGGGAGGAGGAGAATGCTATGGATATATTAGATGATATAACCATTTGAGAGGGGATAGCCTTAGCTACCCTACCAGCTTCTATGGCCGGCTTCTTAGTGAAAAATTGTTTTGATCTGTTCTCAGAAAATGGGCATGATATACTTATTTCTCTTGTAATCCTACTCTTATCTCAGTATAATAGTGATAGCAGAAATATGAGAGCTGTTTCTTGTTTTCATTTTGCAATCGGCCTGCTGATCAATGTCGACTAAATTTGACACCTAATTATCCACACATGTACTTCTGCAGAGATCAATGAAACTCCTGTTGGCTTTTGTTCTCCCCTGTTTCCTTGCTGATAGTGTCTACAAAATATGGTGGTTCAGCACAGTGGGAACTCAGATTCCTTATTTGTGTAACATATACTTGACCAAAGCTGTTGTGTGCATGCTGTTGATGTGTTCATGGCTGTACCGAACCTCAATCTGTTATGTTGTATGTATTCTCTTCCACCTTACATGCTATCTGCAACTACTCAAATTGGAGGACTATGCTCAGGTCTTTGAGAGAGAATCTGATGTTGCTTCTATCTTGACCCGGCATCTGAAAATCAGAAGAAACCTTCGGGTCATAAGTCACCGGTTTAGACGGTTCATCTTGTTAACTCTGATCACTGTGACAATGAGCCAGTTTATTTCCTTGCTTGTTACAACCGAACCAAGCTCTAAAATTGATATTTACACAGCTGGAGAACTCGCGGTATCCCCACTCTTTATGTTGTGTAATCTACTATATTTAAAACTCAGCTTTACTATAGCTGATTATGCTTCTGAGCATGTTAGATCTGATGGAATCTTATCATCATGCAGTTATGTTCGATCACGCTGGTGGCGGGGCTTTTCATCTGCCTGCGCAGTGCAGCAAAGATAACGCATAAAGCTCAGGCTATTACATCACTTGCTGCAAAATGGCATGCCTGTTCCACGATGAGTTCATTGGATGAGATGAATGATGAAACTCCTCGAGCTCAGAATTCTTCAATTGGGACAGTATATCCGGTCACTCTTGACTGGGACTCAGATAAAGAAGGAGACGAAGATGATGAACTGAATGATCCAAGCTCGGTGCCAAATTATGCAAATACTATATCGTACCAGAAGAGGCAAGCTCTAGGTGAGTTCTGCATAACACTATTTATTCCTTTCACATGCTTGCTAACAAGAATTTGATTAGTCTTAACACTACTTCGTATTATAATCTACTGCAGCAAAATATTTTGAGCACAACAAAGCCGGAGTTTCAGTATATGGCTTTATGCTGGACAGGACCCGTCTCCACACTATTTTCGCCGTTCACCTTTCTCTCACACTGTGGATATTGAACAAGACGATTGGTGTCTCATAAGCTGTATCGCGTCATCAGGTATTTAGTTACTGTATAGATATATCTGTTTGCTAGGTTTAGTTGGATATTGGCACATCATGTCACTAATTTGATACAGCCTCTGAGTTTGATCTGTAAATTTCACCAGCAAGTAGGACATAGTTATGTTGTGGTTTCGGTTTCATACGTGCTGTTCTTATATCGATACAAAACCTCGAGTGGTCGACAAACATCAGATGTGTGTAGCAAACATTGCCATTCCCCTGCCCCCAATCTATTTTGGGTCAAATATATGTTGATTCCAAAAGTGAGTTAATTTACAATTCAAAAGAACTTTGTTTACAAATTTGATTATATTATAAATTTTATCTCTGTGCAATAAAAGCACTCTACATGGGCCTGGTAGAGTAAGAAATGCAAAATCTATCTAATATTCTAGTCCTTTAGCATACTCATGTGCAAAGAAACATTGAAAGAGTCTGACTTGCAGCAGATATAATCACTCACACTTGCATATAAATCATATTAGAGTGCAAGTATCTCACTCTTTCCGTCGTAGAATAGTGTGCTCAATTTGCAGTTGGTATCTCACTCTTTCCGTCGTAAAAGAGTGTGCTCAATTTGCAGTTTGGTATGTCCTATAAAAGTGTTCCATTTATTTTTTTGGAAACTACTCCTTGTATTTTTACTCTATTTTTTAAACTTATTGGTCCATATATCTTTTAATAATACAAAATGAGACTTCTTCTCCACTTATAGGATGGAGGAATTATTTTCAACTTCCAAGAATCATAATCAACACATAAATATTGAAAGGCTCATATAAGGAAATGAAAAGGTACTTACCAAAGCTTGAAAACTTATACTTCCCCATTCTCCAAAAGTAGTCTTCGTTGCTTGATGAATACTTAAAAAACTATTGAATCCCAGCTTCAACAATGTTACTATATCCATTGAGTGAAAAATGGATTTATTATATTTTATTTTTTATTTTGCGTAAATAGGGGGAATTTGAGGGAGGAATGAATTGAAATGGGTTCGATTACAAAATTTGGGCTCAATTTAAAATCAATTGTCAATTCCAAACCAGAAGCTCTCTCTAGTTTTAGGCGGCATAAGTCAGAATTCTTTATGTCTTCATTTCTACATTTTCACTCTGGTCAAAACTAAAAGTGTATATAGATAATCATTTATTTAGTGATAAAACAATATTCTATTTCTGTTACTAGGCAAATTGTTAATGAGGTTGGGTGATAAGAGGCTAAATATATATGATAAATGATTTCATGACGAGTCTCGAATTATATAAAGATAGAAAATAAAACATTTTTTTTTCATTTTCTTCGGAAATAAGTTAATACATCATAAATTTTGCTCATCGAAAAGTTGACATGACACGTCTCACCGAACTTTCCATCTGTATATGTAGTAAATAATGTTACATAAATTGACAATAGATGGTTCAAATGAACATCAAATGTGCACGCCATCACTGCATCGTGGGTGACCTTGGTCAAGTTGGTTTCACATAGAATTCCCTTACTTTTTATATCTTAGCGCTGTTCTTTAATTTCTTCGTTTTTTTTGTTACTAGTTCTCTTGGAGATTTTGTTCGAGGGTGTTTCTGTTCTCATTCACATATATTAAACTTAATCTACTTTTACGGGCCCATAATACAGATTACTTTATTGATAGGAGTTATGAGTATTTTAGAGCATTTTTTCCCATCACTAACAAACACATCAAATTCAAGTTTAAGTTTCTAAAATTACTTCTAACTGCAAGAGAATAGTGTCGAAAGTAGCAATTAGAGGTCGAACCCACAAAGAGACGGATGATTATTTAATCTGCTTACAATGGTAATTATGAGAGAAGTGGTGATTGATCAAATTAATAAAATGACAAACAATTAAATTGCATAGAAAATAAATGGAGAAAGCACAAGAGATTAAACATTGCTCCTAATATTCTTCGGATGAATCATGACCAAATCATTATCTAGTCAAATCGTATGCTAATGGGACGGTGCGTCAATTTCCCTTTCTACAAGTTAAAAATTATTTTATGGTGTTTGTACTTTATATCCAGAATTTATTAAATATTTTTTAGGCCAATAACATTAAACTTTAGTTGACCACTTTAATCAGGCCTATTAAAGATAATTATACACATTTAATTTAACATGTGTTAGTCCAATATTAAATTTTCCAACAAGTTTTTTTGTTGCTAGTTTTGTTCTTGGAGATCTTGTTCGAAGGGGTTTCTGCATATATTATTAAACTTAAACTACTTTTACGGTCCAGAAATGCAGATTGCTTTATTGAGAGGATTAGAGGTTGAAGGCTAATACAAGAATGAGGCCTTCGCACATCTAAAAGGATATGTGAGTGATAAGCAAAAGAAAAGAAGCTATAAAATTCTTTGACCAAATCTTTTTCTTGGGTATATTTTTTTCTCACATGTGATTTAGTTTTATACAAAGTATGTTTTCCAAGGGAACAAAGTGGCAAAAGCTTGAGTGCAATCACCATATTTAAATTCAATTAGGATTTATTTCCCAATTAGAGTTTATTAATTAATTTAATTAAACTAGAACATGCTAGTTAGATTAAATAATTGGCATAGATTTCAATAATTAACGGGAGATGGATATGTACACCAAATTTGTTGTATCACAATTTAAGTTATCATTACAGAGTGAGAGAGTAAGAAAAAGGGGGGGAGGCTCACGCTCATTCAAACTAATAAGTACGACTATTGTTATGGTTGTGGGAGGGGGATTTCTTGGATGCGGAAGCCTACGGATGCAAGAAATGCGGTAACCAGAGATTTCTACATGACGATTGTGCAGAAAGGCCGAGAGAGGTAAAGCGCTCTCTGCACCCGCAACACAAACTCGTCCAAAAAATGGGTGACGGTTCACGGCCTTGCGTAGTCTGCGAAGATATAATACATATAATCGGCTATTTTTGTAATACTAGTTCAGACTTCGAGTTCCAGATCCATATGATGTGTGCTTATGCCGTGGACGTAGCTGATGAGCAGATATGCATAGAGCACCCCAGCCACCCTCAGCACCAACTCGTTTTGGGGAACCAAAGGCTTTCCTTCAAGTGCGATGCCAGCGGCAAAATGCAGACCGGAAGATCCTATCTCTGCGTCGCTTGCCAGTACTGGATACACGAGGCCTGTGTTGGGGATATTAACAGAAACGAACAAAAACAGGATCTCTGAAAGGCGTGAGAACACTTTCAGATCAAATCAATTTGGCGGTTCTACCAAATTATTCGATCGGATACAATTCAGAGTTTAGAAATTAAG
>JAYDZE010537415.1:1455-14979 GCA_034509125.1 Monilaria moniliformis
CATCGCAATGAGGGGGTGGGGATGGTTTACCCAAAGAGACAGAGTCAGAGCGTCGTTCAAAGAAGGGGACAACGAAGAACTATGATTTTCACCAATCGATAGAGACGATAGGCGAGAGATGGATCTAGAGAATGAGAGATCGAGTATGGGAACGACACAAGAACTAGGATTTCCAAAGAAGAATAGAGTGAGAATGTCTGAGAGTGTGATTGATTGATTGATAGAGATGAGAGATGAAAAATAGATCGAGAGAATGTGAGATCAGATATGGAGGCGGCACAAGAACTAAGGTTTCCAAAGATGTTTAGATTGAGAATGAGAGATGAATCTAATTTTGGGTTTAGGGAGATCGAACAAGAGATAGCGAAAGGGTGGGCTGAGTGAGAGAGTGAGTGATGTGGTGTTTGGTAGGCGGGGCTTAGCCCAAATTAAGAAAAATAAGGATCCAATTAAGTGGGCCTAATTTTTCCTAATAATATACTTAAAATGCCTAATTATTGAAGAGAGTTTTTTTATTGTTTTTTTTAATTGCGAGAATTAAAAAAAACGCACTGAATATATAATGTTATTGCATTTATAGTGAAATTAACTGTATTCCAAAAATATAAAATTTTTGCCCCCCATAGGATTCAAACCCTAGTGTTACACTCATCCAATGAGAAAGATGCATCAACCATAGATATTCATGATCAAAGAGTTAAAAATGGTTCACCGTTCTCATAATAAAAATGAGGTATATAGATCACAAATAATTATTTTAAGCCCTTTGATTACGAAGATCTGTGGTGGATGCATCTTCCTTACTGGATGAGTGCAACACCAGGATTCATATCTCATGGAGAACGAAAATTTCATTTTTTCAGAATGTAGTTAATGTAGTAAAATTGTACAATCTGCACAATGTTTTTTTAGTTTTCATGATAAAAATGAGTTTTTGCATTTACCGAATCTAGACCATTCATTTTGTTCACGTGGCACGCTAAAAATGCACCACCTGGCATAGTCTTTTAGTAAAAAAACGCAGAGGGTAACATGAGTATAGTAATTTCAGGCAAAAAACGCACAACGCAACATTAAGTTCACACGGATCTCAGACTTATACATATTTCTGTATACTATATGCATATTTGTATTTTTGCTATACGCATATTAATTTTGACAAATATATTTTGATCTTTTGGAAAGATCATCGACGCGGGGTGCGCAAGTCAAATGCGCCCGATAATAACAATGTGCGGTAAATATTAAAAGAGAGGTAAAGCGCATTTGAAAATTTAAGTGTGACAAACTCGACTTATATTAAACGTTTGTGGAATTTGAATTTGAGACTGTTGATCTAAAGATACCCAATCCCAAAAAGCCTCGGTTGTAGATTTTATGCTTTATTTGTGTTCATCTCATGCTAAAGTCTTGTATTTAAGATTTCAATTTAGTTTTCCTCCATACAAAATCTATTTATAATATCATTGCACTTATATAGAGACAAAATATAGTGTTCATCATTGATCAACTTGTGATCATTGTCGAACTATATTTATATACAAATGATGGCGGCCAAACACACCGATATTGTTCATATCGATCAGACTTCTACTCATCGTTGGACTATATTCATATACAATTGGTGGTAACAAAACACACTGATATATTAAATAGTATATTGTTTGTTCGATCTTATTTTCGCGGGTTTGTCAAAGGCGGATATGGGTTAGGAATTTTGTAAGTAATGACACAAAGATTTTTACGTGGTTCGATCGGAATTGATCTACGTCCATGGCTCAAAGCGTATAACTTGGGTGTTATTATCGTTTGATTACAAGTGTAGAGTGTTCAACCACTTCTATGTCTAAGACCCTCACTATTTATACTATTACATGAGTTTAATCTGAGTAAAGGAGTCATTGAAGAGACTCAGCGGTTACAAAGATCGTGGGGCGGTTTCTGAGATCATGGTTGACTGTTTGAAAGTAGTGGGGGTAGTGGACAGTCGCAGCCGAGCTTCTATCCTCTTTAGTGCCGAGCTGCATGTATTTGGTCCGAACTCCTTTGTCACCGAGCTGATAATAGTTAACCTTTGGTCCGAGCTCCTTCACGGACGAACTATTGGCCTTTGGTTCGAGCTCCTTTACGGCCGAGCTGTTTTGCTTGTGGGCTTGGGCTGGACTTCTCGTGGCCCGAACTCGTCGTCTCTGTGCTGAACTTCTGGTGGGCTTCTGGTGGGCCGGGCTGCATATCCTATCATAGTTTATGTTAGTTTAGAGCTTAAATCTTGCCTAAAAGTTGGTGAAAGATTCACTAAAATTTGGCAACAAACCAACAATTTGTTACCACCGACTTGTCCATTTGTCCACTTAATAATTAATTAGATTCTCTTTTATGCAAACAGCCAGCAACGTGTTTTTGGGAAAGAACAAACACATTATCCCATGATAGATTGTTGCAATTCTAAATTCAAGAAACGATACCAATAATTGAGCTGCTTATTCTCATAAGACGGATGAATAATATACACAGAGAGCAATATGTAGCATATTATTTCTAAGCACATATGACATATATTTACGTTAACATGCTTTTTCTTATTTTTCATTTCGTTTTTCTTCTGTAGCTTGAAAATTATCATTAAAATTATTAAATATATAAAGCATTATCTATTAACTGCATTCCTCTTTTTGAAGTTAAATTAGACTTTGATTTAAGTAATTTGTATACTAAATTAGCTACTCATGATCTCTTAGAAGTAAGAGACGAACGTTTTGAAAAAATAAAAATAGTAATATAGACTATATGGCATCGATGTGTGATATCGATACACATCAATTTTCATTTAAATATTACAAATAAATATCGGGTAAAACATTATATGCAAACTACCAACTTAAAAGATATATATTAATAGAATTTGAACCTATAATTTTGTTGTAGGGGTTTGCAACGGCATATAACAAAGCCAACCAATGAGGCATAAATCATATTATGTAATTTGTTAATTTGAGGTTTGACACTGCACATGTTCACGTTGATTATTTCATTTGTATGATCAAATCAACAGTAAATATTATATTTACGATAGAAATAAATGCTTGAGATATAATAAAATGGTATTTGATTGGGATATATATATTCCTTAAACCAAAGCTATTTGATGTTTCTGAATAGTAATGTTATGTAGAGTAAATAAAAATTGAAAGAGAAAATGAATATGAGGACAGTTAAAACCTTTTTTTAAATGTAAAACCTTATCTTTAGCGGCAGGCAAGCATTTTTTAGAAGTTGGTGAGGAATGTTAAAATAATTTCACGATATAGAAATAATAAAAAATAGTGGCCACTTGGAAATTTGGAATGATTCAGGGTCGGCAAAGGCAAATAAGATGACTACTTTTTTTTTTTTTTTTGAATGTGAAAGTAAATTGGGTTAAAAGCTTAATTTGCCTTTTACGAAAGTGGAGGGCATAAGTTTGAAAAAGCAAGTGTCTCTACGTTATAGACATACAAATTATATTTTAAATCGACAACTTATTACTAAAAATAATTGCTACACACTCTAAAGATTCCTTGAAAAATCTCTCTCACAAAACACACACACACACACACACTACGATAGATAAGAGGGTTAAAATAACTTCTATATAAAGAGAGGAACAAATGATACAATATTTAAATCTAGATATTTGAGAACAAAAAAAAGAAAAAATCAAAGTGCATCGTCTCAAAGAATATGGAGGAGCCCTTTTGCGGTTTGGCTTTCTAGACTACCAAAAGACAAATGTTCCATGTGGATGAAAATTAGCCAAAATAAGAATATGAAGCAAAGAGGGTATTATTTATAAGAATCACTAGTTCCAAAAAAAATTAATAGTTTTGTGGTTCTTCATGATCATCCCACTTGTGGTTGAAAAGGGTTCAAAATTAAATGCTAAATATGGTGAAGAATTGTTTGTTCTTATTATGGATATATTTTGAAAGAAAATGGCTGAAATTCACATACTATATTATATGATGTGACATACATCATCATAGATTATCAAGATTCATGAACTTATAATAAGGTACATGAATCTATTCGATTAGCAAATGTCACGAAATGGAAAAGAAGTTCCTTCTCATCTACAAAGGGACAGGGGAAATTAAATAATCTTCTTGTGGGGCCGGTCATAATGAATCATGTATATATTTAATCATAAATTAACTTCTCTTAATCTTCTAATTGACTTAAGTTAATACCGATGTCTACTCTTTCATTATTGAACAAACTAAATCTATCTATTTTGATGCCATTAAATCAGTTAATCAAAATAGTCATTGCAATTGAAACTAACAATCTAAAGTCCCAAAACTCATGTATTCTGATTATTTTCTATTTTAAATTAGTTTTATTTTTTGATTCATTTTACAGAAATTTAATAAGAAATAATTTCAAATAAAAAAGATGCTAAACCTATTTTTCTGAGTTTTGGTTTGATTATATAAAGTCTTTCAAGTGATCCCTAAACATTTTTAGATACAAATATGCTCTTAATGACGTAATCGTTGGCAAAGTAAAAATAAAACATGAATTCTACAACAATATTGGGAAATTAGATTCATCTATTGGGCCACACCGTGCAGTTGAATCTGGGCTTCGGCCCAAGATCCAAGGCCCAACGCAAACAAAAATGAGAAAAATGGCAATACCACTCCATAGTCAATACATGGTGTCTGTTCAAAGCTCTTCAAAACCATCTTCATCTCCTTCTTCTTCTATCCTTTGAAACTCTCTTCTCCATAATTCCATCTGCAATATTTTGAATCCCCCGTCAAACTCTCGTAATCGAAATCAACACAAGAATGAAAAGCGCCCCTGCAAACTAAAATGAAACTCGAACACATTATTTGTAACATCAAAGTTGATCACCTGATCATCAGAGAACTGCAGCTGCTCTGCTGCAAATAGTATAGTGTTGCAGTCACCGGATGATGATTTTCCGAAGTCTCTTGCAACTTCGTTGAGCTCAATGACCTCCACCTTAAGGCCGTGGCTCACAAAGAGCTTGTCCATCCATTCTGCTGTTCTGGACTAAATGGAGGCAAGAAACAGATTATGATTATCATTCCGGTTATAGGGGAGCAGACGCAACTTCTCCAACGAAATAAAAACTTGCTCACCGTCATGCCAGTCTCAGTTTCGACTAACCAGCTAGGGAGTTCTCCGAAGATAAAGGATCCCTTCATGGCTAACGCGCTCACACTGCTCAAAATATCTTGAAAGTTGGCCAAAGTAACTACTGGAAGTCCCTGCATGATTGCAAACAGAAATCACCATCATGTAAAACTTCTGTAAAGAAGTTAATAAGAGACATTATGTTTAATGATCAAGGAAAGAATTTAATCACCTGAAGAACCCACAGACTAGATCTGGTGCCGTTGTATCCTTTACTGCGTAAAGCTTCTTGAATGTCTGAGGTTTCGGATGGGACATGTAAGAGCAAGCACCTTCTTGGAATCTTAGCACCAACTTCTGATAATTTAATTTTCATGAAAGATATATACTGTCACCCCAAGCTCGAATTCTTGAACAGATATTAAAATGAGGAAATAAATTTTAGTAGACAAAGTCTGAAAATGTGTCATATGCTCTCTGGCTAAGCTAAAGTCACAATATCAATGGTATTAACTTGGATCAAATTTCAAGAATCATCCTCAATCCCATAGTTTCTCACGAAAACTCAGCTAAATCATCAGTCGGTAAGTATTAATACAACACATTGTAGATTGTTGAATGAAAATAAGATATGGATGCTAGGAGATATTGAAATCTTGTGAGTTTTATAGTCAGACCTTCAAGCTTCTGAATTGATCGTCTAAATATTCTACCCGGAGATATATCAAATAGTACTGTCGATGCAGGCCAGTTAAGCCTATATGGCCGGGTGTCCATTCCATCCGTCAAGAAAACAATCTGCAACAAGACAACAACAGACTACATGACTTAGAACTCATGCAAAACAAATTAACTGGGCTTCACATATGATGATGACCAGCTCTATGTAGAATCCGAATCACCACACAAATCCAACCAAGCAAAAACTAAAGTAGTGCATATCAGTTTAAGGTATGATATTAAACCTAGAATCCCAACATTTGCTTCAACTGATCCAATGCTAGCTTTGGGTGAATGTTAGACTACGAAAAGACTATTTAAATAAGCAGTGGGAAGCGACCAAACTTCATCCTCTAAGAATTCTATTTAACCAACAAGACAACATTGAGCCACAGTGAAAATCACACATGAATGAGATACCTGCCTAAGTCCATCGTTTTTTTGCATTGAGGTGATCAGTTTGTCATCAATAAACTTGGTTGCAAGGCAGTGTTTGTGCAAGTTGTGATTCACATCCGTTTCAATATCAAGAGGCAGAAGGCATCTGATGTAGGGGTCCGTGAATAAAGGATCTGCCCAAACATAAACAGTCAACAACTATTTCTTGATTCCCTTCTTCCACTTAAACAAGTTGTCACAAAATGAAACAGCATTCCATCAGTCTTTCCGTCATATTCGAAGTTTTCAATTCATAAAATTTTGAGTTATATCACTGAATTTTGAAGAGGGCTTTGAGAATGATACATTAACGGTAAAAAAAGAACATTACAAAGAAAACGTTACAATTTACCGAGAAAAACACTCTTTCTGAGCATTTGAGGTGGGATTTTCAACTAAGATGAAAGCGGGTCGACAATTATTAATTTAAATCCCCAAATATTATAAGGAAATAAGCAATCCATTGATTCACACACAGATGTTCGAAGAAATGCCTAGAAGAAAATCATTTATGTCCGGCGAATAAAACACACATATATAGCGTGCCTGGACGGAGGGTCTCCTGGAAACGCAGGGAAGCGCGGTCGAGCGCCGCTTGGAAAAAATTGTGAGGTTTGGCATTGTCGAATTTGCAATTGAATATGGGGTTCGTAGTTTTCTTGGAAGCGAGAAAGAGGCATGGCGTGGGGCGTGGAAGAGAAGTAGCCATTGGTACTGCACTGTTAGCTCACGAGATGGGACCCACTAGCTATACAACACAGCTGCAGCACAATGAGTTGGGCCTTGTCTTAGTTATATAACTTTATCTTGAATAATTAAAATATTCATTTCTTAATTAGAAATTATTAGTAAACTACTTCCAAAAGATATATATCTCCGACAGTAGCACTGTCACAAGCCCAGTGTCGTACATAAGATATATTTATTTCATCAGAGTGTACCGTTTAATGCAATAAATTCTCTTTTTCCTTTGCTATTGAAAAATTAGTATACATTTCACAGCCCAAGAATGAACTACACCAAGCCCATAAAAGAAGAAACTACTCAAATAACACCTGAAACCCGCAGAGATGATAATGTAACAAAAATAAGCCACAGCATCATGAAATAAATGCTAGTAATCCATGCCCAATGCCTCGGACCACCGAGCTCCGCACCCAATGTCAGGCGTCTGAACACCAGAACAACGATACAGCCTACCGACGTTGCAAAGAACATGAGCAAGGAGAAGCTCAGCCCCCCTGCATTCTCTATCCTTAATGGTTCCTTATACGCAATGTAGTTGTACGTCGTGTTGATGAGCCATGGCACGCCAATGCCAACATATATATTAACCGAATTGCTGCATGAAAACAGGCAAATCCACGTATTTACATATAACATTGCAGTTGGAGTGCTCATGAAAAAAATATAGTAAGCAAAATTGTAGGAGTAAAATTTAACAGAATCATGGAATTTGATCATCTTCAGTGATTTCACCAGTTAGATATCTTAAAGGAAGTTGGGGGAAAATATTTGAAATCCGATACTAAATTTGGGTAGGTTCTGGTATTATGGGAGAGGGAGAGGGAGAGGGAGGGAGAGAGGGAGAGAGAGAGAGAGAGAGATAACCTGCAAGTGATGTTAGCTATGGCAGAATCTGCTGTTATCTGCCGCTCTGCAGCAATCTTGCTTGCAACTAAATCGGGCCATGATGTTCCGGCGGCTAAAGCTGTTAATGCAATGGTGTACGGATGAATACCTGCATTTGGAAATTGCTTATAAAGTTATTAGGTTAAAGAATACGATAGGACTTCTGAAACTAACATGTATGTATAGTTACAAACCTGTGACACAGCTTATTAGATCTGTGAGCTTTGTCACAACGTAAGCTATCCCAGCAATGAAAGCTAGAGAGAAAAGAAATGCAATCCATCCGTGAGCAATCTGATATGGAGGCACAAATGCGAACAGTAATCTCCACGGTGCAATTAGCAGTTTCCAAGAAACCTTTGCAAGGCAGAGGCATGGATTGTTTAATTTCCTTGATTCTGTGGTCTCCAACTGTTCAAGGAAGAAAGAATATTCAGAAAGAAAAAAGAATAGATAAAAGAGACAAATGCCTAGAAAGGCAACAAAAGAGATTGGTAGGTTTCCGACAAAATGATTTGATGCATCATCTAAATAAAAGAATCTCGTGCATAGAGATAGGCATTGGTCAAAAATGGTGTGGCATGTGCATGATTTCACATATGTTAGAGGGTGGACAGGACGTTTGCAAACAAAGTGGAGGGGGGAAACTTAAGAGTAGGTTGGTGACGGACTCCCGCTATTACACTAGTGTTTCCGTAAACCACATACAAAGTAAACATTAGGCAAAATAAGGCAAAATAGATTACCGTGACAGCATCAATAAACTGCCGCTTCCAGATGGAGGGCAGATCATCTTTCTCGGCAATGTTGTCTTCAAGAGATTGGTCTGAGGAAAATTCAGCAATGCCGGTATTGGGCAAATTATCATATGCCATGCCTGAAGTTTAAGATTGAATGTACTATACAAGTAAATGCCATAAAAGACTAGAGATAAAAGCATGTAGTTATAGTGATGGCCAGAAAAGGCCTTGTTAGCGGACAATCTTGAGCATCTTCGTAGCATATTGGTAAACATTACAGGGCATTTACTATTTCTGATGTGAATAATAGTTTGCTATATATACCATTGGGAGAAAGGCCATTCTATTAATATCTTGCCAACATGAGGCCATGGAGCTGGTAGCATAGAAAACAAAATATTGTAAGAGTCATGACTCATGTAATTATCCAGAATCAAGCATATTAGCCATGTTTATTGCATTTATTATGTCCCCGTTTGATTAACAGAGGGGAAACGAATCAAACTTCTACACCTGATATCCTCAAACAGTCAAACATCATGGCTACACTAGAGATACCATATCTTCTCATTTCATCCTATACAAACACAATCTTGCATAAGCTGCATTTCATTATCTGGAAAATGATATAGATCTAGTTACATTTTTTTGCCTTTTGTCTATACAGTGGTGGTGAAGTACTGATACTGGATCACTTTCCCAATATTACCAAAATTACTCTAATGTATGGTAGCAACATCTACTCATTGCTTCATATGGACATTGTCATTTTCAATTTCCAATAACACTAGAAGTAAGTGACAGCATATGGTCTTGAACAAAATTGCTTGCAACTAAAGGAGCAAAGGTGGTAGATATCTTTTTTATTAAGTTCCTGGAAAGGAAAAAGGAACTCATGGAGGAAAATGATAAATCAGGAAATAAAATTCATTAACAAGGATTACCTTGGTTACCAGAATGGACAGAGTATATGTCAACTATATTCCTGTTTCTAACTTCATCACCTTCTTGTCTTCCAGAGTACATATGATGATCCTCATCTCCTTTCCTGCACCATGGAGTTTCTTCTGGTACCCATTCTTCCGGCCTTTCATCTCTTTTCCTAATTAACAAACGTGATGGAAAGAACAGAACTTAGATTTATGTATCCTTGATGAGGATAATAGTAAACAAAAAAGTTCTAGGCCATATAGTTTTGCGGGAGAAAGAAGATAATATAAAGCACACCAACCAAAGACCTACATGGGTAAGGACACGTATGGCCAACGTTTATCTTGAGCAAAGGCATGTATAAGCAGAAGACCATATTGCACTACTGTGAACAGAGCTTCCCAGAAAGTAATGACATTTGGAGTCCATACCTGGAAAGTAAAGGTTATTCTTCAAAAGAAAGTTTGTGATCTAAAATGATGAGTATGTTATGAAGACAAATGAGAGAGAGCATTTGAAGTTTTAGCGGAGTAGTTAAATAAATCCATCATAGTAGAAAGTAAAGGTATTTCTTCAAAAGAAAGTTTGTGATCTAAAATGATGAGTATGTTATATGAAGACAAATGAGAGAGAGCATTTAAAGTTTTAGCGGAGTAGTTAAATAAATCCATCATAGTAGAAGTTATCTCCCAATTTTTGAGTCTGCTGTGAAATGATCTCAAAGACAAAAAAAAGATGACCTTTAGTATTATGTATAGCCAAATGTAAGCCCAGAAAGACCAAAAAAGCCCTACAAGCCATACTCCGATATCTGCTATCTTTTTTAGTTCTCCAGCTTTAGGAACAACGACACATACGGCATGGATGGGAAATAGATCAAAAGCAGCAGAACCAACAAGTGTTCCTGGACCTAAACCTGTTCATAAAATTGATAGGCAGTGTTATTATTCCAAGTTAAATATTTCAGTAGAAATAAGGCAACACCTAGGCTGTTTTGCAATGTAAACAGGAAATAAGGGGAAGAAAAAAACAAGTCAGATTGATAATGCTATACATCAGCACATTGCTATTAGATTCATGCCACGGTTCGCAAAAACAAACTTCCAGACGTCCTAAGCTCATCAGAATCAATCAAAACAAGAAAGATCATGACTATACAAAATTAAGTTTTTCACCATTTATTATCAAGGTTCTTTTCCATACAACTTCATTTTGAAAACAATATAAAAAGTTAACGTAGTGAGAATCAAGCCAATACTACATTTGGTGACATATTGCTAGATCGGCTTTCCTGAAAGCCACAACAAATCATGCATGAATCTGTCAAAGAATCTATAACCTATTAACTAACAGAAAATGAAACTTTCTTGTAGTGTTCATGGTGAATAATTGGTATCTCAAAAAAGTAAGAGGTCAATAAACTACTTAAAACAATTGATGGCCAAGACATGATATATAACTAGAAATTAGTGGTCTAAGTGCTCGAGAGAGGGAACTATGAAATATCACAATTAATAAAATACCAATGTGGAGAAGAAAAGAAATTTAAGCTTTCACAGTTAATTTGTTACATAAAGCTCGGTGGCACAAAAGGTTCTGTCACAAATATTGAATAAAATTGAAATTGTAAAAGGGGGCAAACCTCCAGCATACAACTGTCCAATATTCCTTATGGCATCAATTGTTGCCAATGAAATCTGAGGAAAACTAGTCCAAAAAGCCAACAGCGCGATGTCAGCTACTGCATAATTCCAAACCTTTTTGTTTCGAATAACTTTAGTATTAGTACTAGGATCTATCTCTTCCACAGCTCGAGATTGCTTGACCACAGTTTCCATGGAACGGAAAAAACGATCAGTAATAGCTGATAATCCAATAAAACAGTAGGCAAGAGCCAGGAAATATAGGAAGCCCCTCAAACCAATGTCAAGCGTGGTCTCATAACGGAAAAGCAAATAAAAAGGGCATTTCTCATGGCCAAAGTTATTGGAACCTCCATGCATGCTCTCCGAAGTGTTATTATTTAGTGGGGCCATCTCAATTAATTTAACAGTTCAGATTTCACAGCTCAACCATGGCATCATTCTTTTCCTCCTTATCAACTAGTGTACACTGTACCTATAATATATATTCATATGCAAAGTCAGGAAATCAAGAGTTCAAAATGACATAAAGTTGCATCACATAGTTTACATAGCATGGAGATTGAGTATATTTTTTTCTGAATTAACGAAAACATTCTTGGACTCGAGACTCCACAGAGGGGGTTGGTACAAGATGTCTACGACAACAAGAGATAGATCCAAGTAGACTAAAATGACTATAGATGATACACGAGAAGGAGAAGGTAGTACTTGGACACAACCAGAGCTAGCTTATGCAACAAAAAGGGTGGAAAAAAACTGCTTCTTGTGATATGATTCTCGACGACTCCCTATCCAACACATCACCATAATTCATCTATATGCACAACTTGGATATCAATTATTTTAAATAATATATCGTAGAAGAGAGTTAATTTAAATTTATCACAAATCTTGAAAAAAGCATTTACCAACAACTTCCTGCTGTAAGAATTATTTAATCTCCAAACCAAGTTCATGAAAAACTTGTTTCAAGTTACACAAGACCACGCAAAGAGTACTGCTAATAACAACTAATATTCATTTGTATTTAAATATTAAATACAAGGATAGTAGCTTGTACCAACAAAATTTAACTCTCGCGACAAAAATCTGAAGAAAAAAAAGTGGGAAAATTCACCTATGAAATAATTAACGCGCAAACAGCCACAGAAAACGCACGCTCTCAATCTGGCTAACAATTTGCATATCAGTCATAGATCGACGGCATTCAATAGACAAGGTCCCACCACCAGCCAAACTCATACGTTCAGTTTGACTGTTCCCATTCGTAAACAATCCCAATTATTGCAACAAAGCAACAAAACAAGAACAGCAAATGTAATGACACGCCGAAATTCGAAAAATTCTGAACTTCTAGGGCAGCGAAAAAAACACACGGTCTGACGACGGAAGAACAGCGAAAACTAAGAAGCGGCGACACCATAAACTCACCGCAAAACGGAGATTCCGGCGGTACGCGGCGAGAAGATCTAAAAATCGGCGGCTGGAAGAATTTGGGGAATGCAGAAGATTATTTATGTGGAAGGTGGAGTTAGAGAAGCAAACGTGCATGGACTGAGAAAGCTATCTGAACTATATATCTATAGGCTGTATATATATACATGTGACTCTCTGTATGCGTTTTCTTTTTTGTTCAGATTTTAAAATTTGTCAATCAATATAATATTAATGTCTTTGTATAAATTTATTATCTTAAGGGAACATGTGATCTTCCTGATGTCCAATATGACGATTCAATTATAATTTCTAGGAACAAAACTCTAATGGATATAAGTTAAAAGAAATAAATAATCATGTATTTGCAAAAGTTATGATAAATTAATGAAATTAGTAATGATAAAGATAGAGTCAATCAAAAATACCGTTTGATTTTGATTTGTGTCCTAATATAAATATGTATGGGGAGTCTTCTTTGCCTTGTGATTAGGGGTGAGCAAAATATTCGAAATTCGAATATTCGAATCGAACCAAACTGAAATTTAAAATTTGGTTCGGTTTTTTTCAGATTTCGGTTCGGTTTTAATTTTTCATGAATTTCGGTTTTTCGGTTCGGTTCAGATATATTATAAACCAAAAAAAAAAACGAAAAAACGAATTTATATTTAATATTATATATATATATATATATATATAATATATAAATATATGCATATATTAAATATATATATATAGGGGTGCATTAGTGTGAAATTAGTAACTCAATGCATAACTAAGACTACATCTTAACCATTGGATCAAATAATGGAAGGATTAGATTTAAGATTCACGACGGTCAT
>JAYDZE010537426.1:0-14979 GCA_034509125.1 Monilaria moniliformis
GCTCGCACAGCAGACAAGGAAGTATTGACCTATATAATCAAAATGTTCAGATTACCAACAACAGAATAAGTTATTTTTAAGAATAGATTAAACGTAAACTACTTGTATCCATATAGGAAGAAGTTATGGAAACAATCCTATAAAATATCTTAAGAACAAATGAAATTTTATGTTTATCTAAGATTCTTATCGATCCAACAGAGCGGAATATAAAAATATTTAGTTAAATATCTATGAAGTTTAAATTAGATTTGGAACTTAATTAGCTATTAGAAATATGTAAGGACCTCGAAAAGAAAACAAAGTAAAGAGAATGACAGTTGGAGGATGGAGATCAGATGTTATAAAGTTTAGAGTCTCTAATGCAAACAGACTCGAGATTTCTAATCATAAAAAGAAGAGTTGCACGTAATAAATACCTACCCATCCCCCAACAAAGAGCCAGACAGGGGAGAGGCAGGAAGGGGTAGTAGAGAAGGACAGAAACCAAAACTTGTTTTATGCAAGATCCTATTTTAGATTCTACTCTATTTCAGCATATTGGCGCACATTCACAAACAATAAAGTTTGAATATTGCACATAATCATAATCGATGTTTATGAATTCCTGAGACCCAGGCGGAATCAATTCCCATGGGTTAAACACTCTCATTCACCTTCAAGCCATGAGGTTAAACATCAAGCATGACAAAGACACACATGTACAAAGAATGTGTTTACTTTGAGTGATAGGATATATTGATAAAAGATAGGATTGAGTATTTGAATGATAAGATGGTCAAACAAGTTCAAAATTAATCAATCCATCTATTATTATTATTATTATTATCCATCCATCATAACACTCAAGGTAAATGCCCCCAAGTGATTGTCTCATCAGAATGTAGGTTATTGCACATGGATAATGAAGCACCTTTTTCAATTGAGCTTCAAGCTCATCCCTCTGTTTCTCAAGATCAGATATCTCAGCTTTTAGTTCCTGAAAATGAATTGAGCCATCAGCATATCTAGCATGCAAGAAAGCACAAAACTAGCCACGACATGATATAGTTTTTTTTTCCTTTCTCATTGTCTACCATATTCAATGATAAACTTCACCTCTTTGTTTCCAGCACAAAAAACTAAAAACTACAGAAAGACATGCCTTCTAGAAACTCAGAACTTGATTTCAGTTGGTATAGAAAAGTCAAGTCTCCAAGGATATTATTTTGAATTACCTTCTTAGCCACATTTTATCTATGTTACCTATCAATATCCAATTCTTGAAACACAAAAACAAAAATCAAATAATCATCCTGACTTACTGAACTCATGCATGTTTTACTTTTTTAGTTCTTCTATGCTATTATCTTATCCAAATAGTTGTAGTTTTCATTCATAATCTTTTCACAGAAGCATCAGATATGCATTTTGATGCAGAAGAATAAATATTGTTTCAGCACTTTGTGCTAAGTCATTTTTAATATTTTCAAGTTGTTCCCTTTAATAAGTGCCTTTTTGTCTTCTATTGGGTTTCATCAACTCTTCCGAAGTTTATTTAAGCAAGTGAAATTTACAGTCTACTCATTTTCTTCAATTCCTATACCTTTTCAATTTCACTAACTTCACTGACTTTGCTCTCTCGGAACTTCAAAGCATCTTCTTTCTGAATCCTGTGAAAGAACAAAGCAAAGTGAAACATTTCAGTAGGAGTGACAAAATAATAACAAGGACTCTCATATAACTAAACAGGAAAACGGATTCCAAAATAATTACAGCACAGTACTACAGATCCACCCTAACAAAGCAACTTCCTGAAGAAACATAAGCACAAAGATACTTGGGTGAAAATTAAAAATACCCACTTTTGATAAGGCATATGTAGAAACTACCCACTTTATAAATCAGGTAGAAAATACCCACTTGAAAAAAAAGCCCTTGGATGTGAAAAAATTTGCTTGGAAACCAGTGACACTGACACAGTCAGAACTGTTTTGACACATATCTGATCCGACAGAAGTTGCAAAGCCAGAATTGCCAGAACTTCTCTAATATTAATAGCGAACTCAAATCATAAATATACTTCAAGATCATACAAGTTGAATCCATACAAAAAATAAAGCGAGCAACTCGGAAATGACATAACATCAGTACAGACAGAACAGAGAGCTAGTATGCAAAGACCCAAGGATCGATGGCAAGCAGGTAGTTGACAAAAACTTGTAACATGCAGTAATATACCTGTAGTCAGAGATGCGCTTCTCAGCTTTTGAAGATGAGCTTGCTAGGGATTCCAACAATACCTTCAACTTATCAACCTGACATTCTTAAGACACAAATTTCAGAGATCTAGAATATTCAGCCATTAAATAGTTTCTTATTAAACTTGAAGCAGACAGCTGAGCAAACAAAAAATTTCCAGAATTTTTAAGTAGTTCTCCATAAGGAGTCTCACACAGGTCTGAGGTTGCATGTATTGAACATTAAGTTCCCACTGGAAGCAAAGGACATTAATGAAATCCAAATCACAAAATGAAAAGGGAAGGCGTAAAGAATTAATAAAAGAGAAGATAGTGGGCTGAAAAGAATGTTCGCATATGTGGGAATGAAGCCTGGCTCAATCATGAGATATTAAATGGTTTTACTAACACCATAAGAATAAAAAGCAGAAGGTTCATGTAAGTACCTTCTGAGAATGAATTTCAGATGTGTCTCCACATTTAATAGCTTTCTTTTTTAGTAGAAGTGCTTCCAATCTGGAACACGCTCTGATGTGTGCAAGTGCCTCTTTAAGAGCCTGACGGAGGAAAGAGATAACTAGACATGTAAGATTATGAATTTCAGGACATCAAAGTAGTGCACTTGTAAGTCATATGATAGGTACTTATCTCGCATATGCATATTTATAAAAAAATACATAAACACACACTCACAGACCACACTTGGCAACTATGATTTTTCCATTGAATTGACTACTTTTTGCTAGTAACTTGGACATGTGCTGTAACAAACAGATCAAATTCCTTTTGACTTTTTTTAAGGAATAGAAGTTATGTTCAATATATGTAGTAAATGACTTGCAAAATATTTTACAGTAATTCCATGGATGAATAGACAGGGCTCTGGAGGAGGAGCCCCAACCACAATCGATTTTGTATAATGACTGAGAATTTAAAATTTAAAAAAAAAAAAAAAAACATATTCCTGACTTGATCTCCCAACTTGAAGCACAAACTATTCACTAGCTTTAACCAACTGTTATGCTTTCACTGGTTGGAAGATTTACTAATTTGACAGTTTGAAGCCCTAAGAATATTTCAAATAGAGAGGATATAAGTACTGGAAGCAATAAAACATACAACATAACCATCCACTTGACAACTGGTCACCATAATAACATGAAATTGACTTGAGATTTTAACAGATCCTGCCTAAAGATGCTATGGAAAAGTTATTTGAAAAAACAAATGGGTACAGCAATTTTCACCTCTATTGTTGATGAAGCGCTCTGCTTACTGTTTGTTTCAAGGCTGTCACCATCATGGTTATAAGATGCTCTTGATTCAAGTTGTTTCTTCAATGTGGAGACTTCAGCATCAATCCTGTTTGTAGGATCAGATATGTATCAAAAAAATTTGTAGGCATAGATTATAGGAAAAGGTAAAAGGGGGAAGTAATGAAACTGGGCATTCAACGAAACTGGGCATTCGACGAAACCTTTGAATATCAGCATTGATTTTCAACCCTGTTATGGCTCCTTCAGCAAATTGAAGCAACTCTTCTCTCTTCACCTATCCAAACAACAACATTTAGATTCTTTAGAGGCTTATATTTCAGATATTGAATCCAATGAAGGAATGAGACTTAATTCTTCAACTCAGTTTTTCAACATTAAAGATAAGCTATTTTAAGTGGTGCCTTATTTAATGGGGTATAAAATGCATTGTCAGTATGAGAAAACATATATAACAGTATTATATTAGCCAAAATATCTTCCAATGTGAGCTTTAGTTTTTTATGTCTATGTAACATCAGTATTATTAGCCCAAAATTTCTTCAATGCTGTGCATTCATTTTTATGAAAGGTAGGTTATCGACTAGTACCAGTACTTCATCTTGGTAGTTGGAAAAGACTTTTGCAAGATCCTGAACGCTGCTAACTATTGCATTATGGACTGCTTTTCCACCTGTGAGACAGAGTCTGCAGGTGCACAATTGTTATAGGCTTATAGGCAGATCCAAGTATAATTTTCATTTGGCCGATATGCTCCAGTAGGGGAGCAGCATGCTCTCTTTCTGAGCTAGGAATTTAAAATCCACATCAACTACCTTTATGGAGAAACTTACCCAAATAATTCAAGCAGCAAAGAAACTTCATCTTCACTTGGAGGTTCAAGAATCTAATCAAGCAAAAGAGAAGATAACACAAGTCATAAAATCAGCAAAATACATAACTTTTAACCAATATAGTACAGTTGATATTATAATCAATTGTAAGGCTTGTCTTATCAAAACAGAAAATATAAGGTTCTTGCCAGTTAAAATATAACTACAGGCATAAAAACTAGAACACACCATATCCAATAAGTAATAATGTCTATCACATATTAAACAACAAGCTTTGGCAAGCAATTGTAATAATGTTTGTTGATGCAATGATGCATTGCTCCTATAAAAAAGGAAAAACCAAAACACACCATATCCAATAACAATCGGTTGTTTTTGGTAGCAAACTTTAGGTTTGTATCAGAAATATTATTACAAGATCATTAACAATATATAAACATAACGTCGAAACTAATATATACTGAATTGGGACAATTATAACTTACCATACATATCGACATTCCCTCCAATGCCTGACTGTAAAGAAATACATCACGGAAGGTCAATGGTTCACCACCCATATCTGAATCATAATATAACACCTGCCCATTTGATAGAAATAAGGGGACATAAAAAATTAGATCCATGATAAGTGATTCAAGATGAAATTTTTGAAGCAACCTAACTTAGTGAATAAATAATTATAAAGAAAGATGGACTAAAATATAACTATATATCACGAAATTTTTGAAGAAACAGTTGTATTTTTAAGTAGGAACTAAGGGAGAAAGCTAGGTATAAAACTGCATTCTGATCAATAAATCCAATGCCATGGAGATAAGTCGTGTGATCCTTGAATTGACCCAATTGGCAGGTTTTGAGTCAGTAATGATGTTACAGGAGATCACATCGATCCTCCCTTGCTCTGCATGTCTAGGCTGTCAATTTATTTGTATATGGAAAGTAAATGGTACATATCACACGTGTAAGCATGAAGGATGATCTTTCCCCTAGCACCATTTAAACTATTATTTCTGCAACTTATATGCATGAAAATAAAAAAATAAAAACAGAGAAAGTGAAAAGGATGTAATAAGTGGTTTAAAAAGCATACACCCTAACCCTAAATGATCCTGGGCTACACAGAGCTTGACCTTGTTGTATTTCATGTCTTTAGTAAGTGAAACTAATAAAAATGAACTTCAAAAAGTGGAAAGGTAGAGAAAATAATTATTTCAGTTTTATTATACAAGCATGAAACAAGTACAGCTATAGTGTAGAGTTCAAGAGCTACCATTGACTGTCTTCTTGGGCTCTTTGGTTCTTCATGAAGTTGATGATGCTCAGTGTTCTTTTCTTTTTCTTCAAATGTAAGAGTAGAAGATTTTTCAATTTCTTTTAAAACAGCTAACCATCTTCTCATCAACTCAGCTCTCTCACGCCCCCTGCATGCAACAGAAGCCTCTTCTAACCTTTTCACAGTCTGCTTGAAGCTTTTAACATTCCCACCACCCTGACAATACCAACTGCAGACTTTACAATTTGAGGGAAAAAGTGTGAACTAGTACTGCACAAGTTCAACATGTTCCTTCCACTAATCAAAATAGATAGCCAACGACACAATAGATATTTTTTTCTTATGATCCAGTAGTAGACATATAAATATAATAATCTATAATTTTCAATTCAAATTCATAGCATTACTTTTCCCATTAAAAGTCAAGTGAATGATTTTAATAAATAAAAAAAAAAAGCCCCATTCTAGGTTCATACGTATTCTTCAACTCCATGCATGCTCAACAGTCGGATCCTAGTGAACCGATTTGCCAAACCATACAAACAATTAGATGATATCCCCATTTTCTTCAATGAATTTCTACATTAGACCAGTAAAGTGTAAGCACCACAACTATCAAAAGGTGTGTGTGTGTGTTTATTTAACGTCAATAGAGGCAAAATTATATTCCCTCTCAATACCTCAATCAAACAAACTCAAGTGTATATTTTCCCAATTCAAATAAAAAACGATCGACAACTGAAACCTGATAGTGTGCAAATTGCTGCTAGCAATAACATACGCAAAAACCCCAATACCTAAATAATCAAAAGTCAAACTAACCATATTTCACTGATAGTCACTATTTTGGTCCAGCAAAAACTCCAAAAAGGTCGCAGTTAGTCATTTTTTTCTAATTCACAAATGAAATAGTACAAAATTGAGATATAAAAGATTTACAATGCGGTCTTGGAGGAGTTTGGCGCCCTCGGAAACAGCTTGGCCGGCTTGTTGGACGACGGAATCAGCGTAATTTTTTACCGTGCGAGTGAGGTTGTTCTTGTTCCCCACCTCCACCGCCTTGTTCACCGCCGATCGTATCCACGACATTGTAAATTAGCTCCCAATACTGAAATATCTGCTTCTGATTTCTGTAAAATTTCTACTTTGGTATGCAATTTATATGCAGAGATTGTGTGTACGTGCAAATTACAAATTTGATGTCTGATTTTGGGTTTTTCTTCCCCACAGCTTCAGCTAGACGGTAAATTGACTGAGAAGTAAGACCGCGTTTGGCTTGTGGAAAATGTTAGCGTTTTCATTTTTTAGTGGGGGATGGGGAAGGAAAATATTAGCGTTAAGTCCTTGGAGTTGCTTCATCAAGATGAAATGAGATTAGTTAGGCTATCTATGTCCACTGCAAATTAAACCATACCTTAACTATTTACATTAGGTTACTATTTTATATTTTACCACAAATATCAACAATCATTAAACCACAAATCATATTATATTTTAATTATTCATAGTCCTACCATTTATTTTTTAATTTATTCTTATTTTATAAACTAGAAGAGGAGAATATTTCCCAAACGATTAGTTAAAAAAATTCAATAAAATCGTTCAAAAAAGGGTCAAAAATGAAAAAATAAACAATTTGAACTTCGGTTTTTTTAAACAAAAGATTGTATTCTGATCAGCGGGCTGGCGCTGACCGACACGTCTCACACGCACGTGTCGAGCACGCATCCGCGTGATTGGTCTGTAGGTGCGAAGGCGGCGCACGCTCGCGTGTGACTCGTCCTGCATCTCCACCTGTAGCCTCGGTACGTGGCCCGACACCCCCAACCTGCACTTCCAGTCCAGCCTAAAGAAGGCCCCGTTGTGGGTGCCATAGGATGTCAGGGTCACTCAAAAGTTTTGAAGGTATTTTATCAAATTTCATAACTATGCTTTTGAATTTATATAGTAAAGTGTTGTTTCATATGCTAGCCAAATCAATATGTGAGTTGAAGTTAATGTTATATTCACTTTTACAGCTAATATGAGTCTTAAGTATCTTAATTTGCTGATTATGAAATTATGGTCGTATAATCGGCTGATTTTGAAACTTGCAGAATTGACCATAATTTGACCAAACTTGGTGGTTTTTCCGGCAATTTGCCCTTTTTTATAAGTTATAATGAAATTTGTTTGGATTATATTATTGCATTCTCCAAAAAAAATAAAAATTAACAGCCATATAATGGTGACATATCTGAGTCGATGGTCACGTCACCTAAAGCCTTCAAGTTATATACAGTTCAGAGCTTCTTCCGTAGACATTCTCAAAAGCATGTAATAATACACAATCTATTTGGATGGAATCCTCAGTCGCACAATCTTCTGTGTTCCACGGTATCGTACTAATAATTTTAATATTTTAACAACATTTGTTATAAAATATAAATATATTATTTTATATAATAAATAACGATCAACATTTATAACAAAAATTTGGAATTTTAAAAATCATATACCATATATTTTTAATAATCAACCAAAATAATCGTTTTTAAAATCAAAATATTCTGAAACTATGGTATATAATTTTTTAAAATTACAATCTATTGCTATAAGTGTTAATCATGGATTCATGATGTATTCAATGCTTCATTCGAGAACATTTAGGCAGTCAATTTTATCTGGAAAGATCACAAACCCTAGTTAAAGGATGCTATTTTTTCCTTCTTCTCAAATTAAGAGGATCATAATGGTTCCTATTTACCCCTGTAATGAATTGAACCCCTACCTATTGGTTGGAGGAGAAGCGTCATACCAACTACGTTGCACTTCATCGTCTGGTTAAAGCATGCTGCTCCCTTTTCCCAACTTAGAAAAAATATGACAATGCAACGTATTTCGTCTAAATTGAATTCCCAATAGTCAACAAAGAGGGATATTCAATCGCTCGTTACTGGTTGGCTAAATCAACTTGAGCCGACCCTAATTCTTCACATGCATGATCACATATACACACACACACACACATTACGTACTATACCTGTTATGTTTTTGCACTTAGATGAGCAAGGTTGAACATACATGAAGTAAATAATTTAAGCAATGTACATATAGACTAATAAAATAAACATGGTTTGCCCAATTGGGTAAGGCAAACAGTAGATTACCATCCCCACCTAAACGAATCACGCCTCACCAAATGAGAGACATCCACATGTCTTGACCAAATATAGCCATACTTGTAGATAAAAGATTAGGAGATGTAGGTCACCTCTCAAATCTATCCATCTCCACAAATTCCAATCCCACACCCCTACGCTTCATACTTCATGCAAGATAACGGCTGCAAAATTTGTATACCAATTCTTGATTATATTAGAGATAATTGCCATTTAAGTCATAACTTTTCGTTGACTTATGATCAATCTCATAACTTTTGAAACTGGAATATAAAATCATAACTTTTGATATTTTCTCAATTATCTAACGGATCAAAATTTCGGTGAAATTTGTGGTGACGTGTCGACCAGAATTCAACGAAAATTTATGATTTGAATGACAATTATCTCAAAGACATCGTTTTGGAGAACGAATGTTTTGTACACGTCGAAAATTCCGGCTGAACGTCACCCCCAATTTCACTAGAATTTTGATATGTGAGATAATTGAGAAAATGTCAAAAGTTGTGATTTTATGTTCTAATTTCAACAGTTATGGGATTGACCATAAGTCAACGAAAAGTTACTATTTAAATAACAATTATCCTTCACTTTCAAGATTCAAGAAAGTGTGCCATCAAATTTAATGTGATATCTCATAGAAACGCAAAGGTTCATTGACTTTGTTAATTACTCACAACTCCTACAACTCTCCACCTAATTGTCACCAGCTTCATACATATATATTTCTTCTCCACTTTGTATTTCCGCAGAAGCAAATAATTTCGAATGCGCAGTTTCTCGAAATCGCTCGAATCATCAGCCATGTCGAGGGTAGTGGCTGATAGTTCATCTCTCCCTTCACCGTCTCGAGATAATATCCCGCTGAGAGAGGTGGCGCGCGCGGACGCATCGCCCACGCTCGGCCACCTTCTCAAGTGCGTCGGGGACCTTCGCAAGGAGGTCACCGGCGACGAGACGCCGGTGCACCAGGCGCTCGAAATCAGCGGCGGAGGCGAGCCCCGCTCCATCCCGTTCGTGCTCTCGTTTAGCAACATCACGTATAGTATCAAGGTCCGCCGCAAGCTCACCCTTCCCAACCTGCTCCGCCGCCGGCCGGCGGATCCGGAGTCCGGCGAGACGGTGTTTTCTTCGACGAAGACGATCCTCAACGACATCTCCGGGGAGGCGCGTGACGGCGAGATCATGGCGGTGATGGGCGCGTCGGGTTCAGGGAAGTCTACGCTGATCGACGCGCTGGCGAACCGCATGGCGAAGGGGAGCGTGAAGGGAGCGATCACTCTCAATGGGGAGCAGCTGGAGTCGAGACTATTAAAGGTGATCTCTGCTTATGTCATGCAAGACGATCTCTTATTCCCGATGCTCACCGTCGAGGAAACCCTAATGTTTGCGGCGGAGTTCCGGCTGCCGCGGACGCTCTCGAAATCGAAGAAGAAGCTCCGAGTGCAAGCTCTAATCGACCAGCTCGGGCTGCGCAACGCGGCGAACACTGTCATCGGTGATGAAGGGCACCGCGGCGTCTCCGGCGGAGAGCGGCGGCGCGTGTCGATCGGGACGGATATAATCCACGATCCGATCCTGTTGTTCCTCGACGAGCCTACCTCCGGATTGGACTCGACCAGCGCGTACATGGTGGTGAAGGTGCTGCAGAGAATCGCGCAGAGCGGAAGTATCGTGATCATGTCAATACACCAGCCGAGTTATCGGATTCTCGGATTGCTTGACCGCATGATTTTCCTATCGCGGGGGCAAACTGTTTACAGCGGGCCGCCGTCGAATCTGCCGATTTTCTTCTCCGACTTCAAGCATCCAATCCCGGAGAATGAGAATCGCACCGAGTTCGCCCTAGATATCATTCGTGAGCTCGAGGGCTCCCCCGGTGGGACTAGAAGTCTCGTCGAATTTAACAAATCATGGCAGGCGCTAAAACGGGGAAACGACGCCTTTCCGACAAACGGATTAAATTTATCTTTAAAAGAAGCAATAAGCGCGAGTATTTCAAAAGGGAAGCTCGTCTCCGGAGCTACGGCGGCGGGGGGCGGCGCAGCCGCCCCAACCTCATTAGTCCCTACGTTCGCGAACCCTCTATGGATCGAGATGGCAGTGCTTTCGAAGCGGTCAGTGACGAACTCGAGACGGATGCCGGAGCTCTTCAGCGTCCGTCTCGGGGCGGTGATGGTGACCGGTTTCATCCTCGCCACCATGTTCTGGCGGCTGGACAACTCCCCGAAAGGGGTGCAGGAGCGCGTGGGGTTCTTCGCGTTCGCCATGTCCACGATGTTCTATACGTGCGCTGACGCGCTACCCGTTTTTTTACAAGAGAGATACATCTTCATGAGGGAGACGGCGTACAACGCCTACAGAAGGTCGTCGTACGTGATCTCCCACGCTCTGGTGTCCCTGCCGTCGTTGATGTTTCTCTCGCTGACCTTCGCCGTCATGACGTTCTGGGCGGTGGGGCTGGACGGGAGCTTCATGTTTTATCTATTGATAATTTTCGCGTCGTTCTGGGCGGGCAGCTCGTTCGTGACGTTCCTGTCCGGGGTGGTGCCGCACGTGATGCTCGGGTACACGATCGTGGTGGCGATCCTGGCTTACTTCCTCCTCTTCAGCGGGTTCTTCATAACTCGGGACCGGATCCCGGGCTACTGGATCTGGTTCCACTACATCTCGCTGGTGAAGTACCCGTACGAAGCGGTGCTGCAGAACGAGTTCCAGGACCCTGTGAAGTGCTTCGTGCGGGGGATACAGATATTCGACAACACGCCGCTGGCGGCCGTGCCGGAGGCGCTGAAGGCAAAGCTGCTGGACAGCCTGAGCAGCTCGCTGGGGATCAAGATCACGAGCAGCACGTGCGTGACGACGGGGGCAGACATACTGCAGCAGCAGGGGGTGACCGACCTGACCAAGATGGGGTGCCTATGGGTCACCATCGCCTGGGGATTCTTCTTCAGGATTCTCTTCTACTTGTCGCTCTTGCTTGGCAGCAAGAACAAGAGGACTTGAGCTACCTAGCCCAACCCCTTGTTCCTTAATTTGCTTACCTAATAATACCGAATTCTCTCTCTTTCTCCCGCTTTTTCAACTGTATTGTTACCTATAAACTGATCGACTGTCGCTAGCTGATGCAATGTTGTATTTTTCTGGTTTGGTTCCTTTGTTCAGAATTGTATCTTAAACTTTTTTCTGTTACGAATTCTTTTATTGGATTTTAAGTTTTTAATGGCAAGCAGATCGACTGCAATTGACTTTTAATCTTATATATGTTGATTGTCATTGTCTCGAGTTTTAACTAATTATATTTTTAATAAATCTGCAACCCTTTTTTAGGTGAGGCAGATATATGGACAACGATTGTGAGTGATCGAGGGCAAAATGTAAAACAAATTGTGATAAGTTTTACTCATTCCTAGCTATAATTGATTGATTTTTTAATTTAAGTTATATACTTGAAACTAAATCAAAGTTAAAATTATAAACTAATTTTTTTTTGAAAATTCAGACTATAAAAATCATAATTAATTTTTTAAAACATTATATTTGTAAGAGTATCTATAACAAATGCTCGGATGTCCTTCACATCGGGCACGCCGTGCGGACATGCGGTGTTGCAGAGCGGCAAGCCGCCGGAAAGCCGTATTTGCGGCTCATGCACGATAATTTAGGCCTCAAGCACCACCGCCAGCTCAATTACGTTGGCGCTGATGACTCTCCGACTTACGTTTGCCGTTGCCTTCGCAGTACACCTCCGGCCACCAAACTCTCACCGTTAACCCCAATCAACGTTCGTTACCACCGGAAACAGTGGTGGCTCTCGAATCGTTTCCGAAGCACATTTGACAGGTACAAGAAAACCATCTTTGAACATGCTAGTTTGAAGTTGCCGAGGGCTGGATTTGACTATGATCTCAAGAAACTGACTATACTTGTTCATTCAGATAATCAGGACCTACTTTAGAATTTCTAAACGGCGCTGTTTGCTGTAATCCGTATAATTTGTGTTCAATTTTTTGTTTGGTGTGTTGTAGCTTCAACTTGGAGTTGATGAGAGCTATTGATGGGCTATGAGAGAATGACAGTAGATCCTTTTATTTATGATGTTGGTATTGAAATTAGGATTACTTAACCAAGCTCAAATCTGTTTCTTTGCACAATATCTCAATCATTTCATGTGTTCCATTTTCAGGCATTAGCATCACATGGCAGAAGTTGATGTTCCTGGACATGCAGAATCATGGTAAAACTTATTCATTCACTCAAGTTACTGATCTTTGTCTGAAGCTAAACTGTTTTCTATTGCTTATCCTACTCTTTATCAAGTTTTATGTCCTGTCCAGATAACAGGCAGTGGCTTTACCTCTTAATAGCAGCACTTGTCATCTAATTGTTACAAGTTGGTTCATATTCGTAAATGCTGACGAGCAAGTTATGGTGGATGACTTCTAACAAATAGTTTCCATGGTTTTCTATTCTGTTATATATTAGTGGCTCCATTATCATGGTTGTCACTTAGGCCTCTATGTGGGTAATTAGTTCCCTGTATGGGTGCAGTATGCCATAGACATCTACCAAAAACAAGAAGAAATGCAGGAGATATTCTGCTGGAACCTGTGCCCCTCCTGCAAGTCTTTAATGATCTTTGTGGACAATGAATATGTGTGTCTTAATATTACTAGTTTCAGCTGAAGTTAGATATGAACTGATCTTCTTTTATTATATTAGAAACTCTGGTGAAAGAGTAAAGCAGTGCATACATGCCGACTTGTACTTTCTTGATAGTTTCCTGCTTTGTTCCTGTAGATAGGCATTAACTGTGAGTAGATTATTTGGAGGATTGAGCTATCTTTCCTCTGATGCATTAGATTATAGGAACATTGGCTAAGAAGTCCGACCATTATATATGCTTATTCAAGAAAGTGACATACTCACTGTTATCTGCTAAATGCATCAACTGCTTCAAAATGTTCATGTTCAGATGAGCTTTTTCTGTATGCAGGGGAACAGGACACCCTGATCTTTGGCCATCCTCTTCGTGCAGACAGCCTCTGGATGTTTCGAAAAACTTTACGTTTGATTTGATGATCTCTGGCATAGTCTCAGGTTAAGATATGTTCTCTTGAATGAATTATGTGATACTATGCTGTCCTTCACATTCTTGATATGCAACAATCTATTATCTGCATATCTTGCTGGTAGACTGCTGCATTTATTTGCAAAGTGAATCTCACTGGTTTGTCTGATCCATTATGAACTTTGCAAAAAGTATGATTCGGATCCCCTCAGATCCAGTATTATGTTTGCTGGATGAGGGAGCTTAGTCACAAGTTTCTGCAGGCTGGGGGAAACTGATATACCTCTAAATTGGACTCCGGTAAGTTTTTAGGAGGTGTTTGGTATGATGGAATAGAGAAGGGAATGAAACTGTGAATCTCACTTTCATTCCATTCATTTACTTGGTATGACTCTTTCTTATTAAGCACTATTACATTTGGAATCACCATTCCCACTAGATTAGGCATAGTCGTTTCTTCCTCAACCCATAAAAATAGTCATTCCATCTCCATCTTTATTCTATTCGATCATACCAAGCAACTCAATTAGTCTTCTCAAAACCATATTTGGGTCCTATTTTACTTTCGTTCAAATTGATTAGAAATTTTCAGAAGTCAATTTTAAATAATTCAATCAAATGGACTTTATAATTCAATGAAAATGAGTCTTAATTTAATTTATTTAGATGTCCACTTAGTAGATAGAGTTTGAAACCGGCAAATTGTAGAATATAAACAAGTTTAATACTTGTAGCCAAGAGGATGTGTCATCAAACATTAATTTTTTTTTATTAATAGTCTACCGCAGGCGAAAACGTCAACATGCAAAGACCAAAATTCTCCGACAGGCAACAAAGTCCATGTGAGAAAGACAACTTATAGTAATTATTATAAAAAAGCAAAACTTGGTCAAACTGTAAAGAGGCATCTTGATTTCCATAGATGACATTAAATCAAACTATTTTTTCCTTTAATTTTCCAGTAGCCGACGGAGAAAAACATATTGATAGATACTTCATTAATTTTATATTTTTCTTACAAACAAATATATATATATATATATATATATATATATATATATATACTAAAAAATAATATATCAAATTATTATTTTGATGCATTTTTTAGTTTTGGAGTCTTCGTCTAACTATGTCTTTTTGTTCTT